>PVJL010020766.1:0-11520 GCA_004026885.1 Lyroderma lyra
GATAGTTGTTGCAAGTTAGTCCTTGTTCATTTTCTTGCCTTTTCATTCTTGCAGAATGTTTCACGTCATTTTCTCTTTTTAAAGAAATTAATCTTGTTTCTAGCTCTTCCACTGCAGAAAATATATCTATTCTTAAGGTTGGTACACCCCTTAGAAATAAGTGTAATCTTATGTCTATAATAAAAATCGATTGCTAACTTGTCGGATGTTTTACTGAACTGGGCATTTCCTAGAGCAACTGGCGCAAAATCTCTTTGCAATAAACATTAGAAAGAAAATCATGGAGAGATGAGGCTTTTACAAGTGTGATAGGTAGTGAGTGAAAGACACTTAGGAGAGGTGGGAAATGGGGCAGGTTAGCCACCTGACACAACTAGGCGTGCCACCTTGCCGAGGTCACTCACCAGCCTGGTCGCCTGTGAAACGAGAACTGTGCCTAGACGACGACCTTGGCCACGTCTACCGCCGCCGAAACCCTAAACGTGGTCGTCACCTAACGTCCCAAGTTGTCTTCTGGCAGACACAACGCAAGTGCCCTCGATTTAACTTTAAAGTGACCCAGACGTCAGGTCCCGGAGAATTTCCGCATTACAGCAGACGGCGTTGAACGGGGCAGGTTTCCGTGGGACGCTCCCGCGCGGGTTCCGCGATCCCCAGCCTGCACTCCACGTGCTGCACGTCTGACCCGTTTTCTGCAGGAGTGTGTTTAGTGGCACCCCTGCTTGCAGCATTCACTAAACAATAATCAGTGTATCTAAAGAGGTGGCTAGTTCACCCGAGCGGTCGGCACGCACCTCCCCGCCTTTGCAAGCCCAGGAGGAGCTAATCCAAGATGGGACCCCGGTGACGCCAACAGCCCTTAAAATGTGCGAAGACCGAGTAAGACCGAAGCGGACACCTCCAACAAACAGCGTTGTTATCAAAGCTGAATAAAACGATTGCTGTCGTTGGGCCGCCCCCCAGAACCCCACACACGGGGTACGCAGAAATGCCATCGCCGACCCAAGGACAGCCGCGGGGCGGCGCCAGATGCAGTTGGAGGAGGCCGCGCCGTGCGGGCTTTCCTGAGCGCGGGGAGCACTTGGTCTTAGGCATGTGCCCCTCCTGCCTGGAATAATACCCTTTCGGTGACGTCCTCGAAGTAACCTCAAACGTCAGGCCCGATGACGCCGCGGACACGGCGCTTTCCGGCTGCAATCGGGGCGCGTGTCAGTACGCGGTGCGCCTCGGCCCTCGGGCGCGGCCACTTCACCTCATTTCGCCATCGGCCCCGCCAGCAGGAGAGTGACCCGGTCTCGTTTATGCCCCATTTTCCTTAGCCCCCCGCCCCCCAGATGCATGCCTGTAACCCGCCGGTCACCCCGAGCCCAGGCCGCAGGCCGTGACACTGCGCAGACTTCAGTGCCCTGGCCCGGCGGAGAGCTCGTACGTGCTTGTTTACTGCGCCGGGGCCTTTGCCCACCGAAGCTCAGCAGTGATTCCCCGCATCACAGCCCCCCAGCGCGCGCCCCCGCGGTCGGGACCCCGGGGACACCGGTCCTTCGCCAGGCCTGCCGGCTCGGGGTCCGGTCCTCAGACACGGGGCAGGAGGCCGCAGAGGGGGACCTGAGGCCGGCGGAGGCCGTGCGTGGGGTCCAAGGGCAGGAGCCGTGTCCGTAACGTGAAGGCGCGGATGGAAGCGGCACGTTCTCCGGGTCTGGCTAACCCGCCGGACGACGGCGGGGCGTACGCCTAGGGGCCCCGGACGCCTACCCGTTAGGGGCCCCGGACGCCAACCCGTTAGGGGCCCCGGTCACCAACACGGCGTGTGCCTCGCTTTCTCGCGGCGCTGCAGGGGAGCGACCGTGCAGTGGCCCCGACTGGCCGCTCACGTGGGGACCCCGAGTCCCACAGGGCGTCCCGTCCATCCGCAGACGTCCTCCCTGCCCATGCGGGCAGGTCCGGACAAGCTGCCAGGGCCGGCTGAAAACGTGCGAGTGCAAAATGCCGTAAAATTCAGGGTGGCCGATCTTCTACGTCAAGATGTCCGGCCGTTTGCACCTGACTCAGAGAGCGAGGGCTCAGGCCGTTGTTTCCCCCGGTCCCTGTCCCTGAAAGGTAGTGTTGGAACACAGGGGACTGCACCTGGGCCTCGCAGGCTTCTGGCCCTCCGGCCCTGAAAGGTCTTGTCAGGGACACACGTGCTCCCTTCTAGGGCAGACAGTCTGTCCAAGGATATTTGGGTAGTGACGAGCCTCGACATGGGCAAGCGGTGCCTTGTCCGAAGAAGACAGGTGTCCTTGCAGTCTTGTAGCAACTATTGTCCCCTTCCCAGGCAAAGGCAGGCACTTGTGTCCACAGGCACAGGTACTGCATGCCCTCGAAGGCACGGCCAGGGCACCATCCGTTCCTAACGCCTTGGCTTCCCTGAGGGCAGAGTTCCTGTCCTGTACCTGTGTGTGCAGGTATCCGCTGGTCTCCCTCACACAGCTGTGGGCTCTGGGCCTCGGGAAGCCGGACAAAGGTGCCCAGTCTCTGGCCGTTGCTGTCACTTTGAGCAGTAAAGCGTCCCCCGCGTGTGGCTCAGGGAGCTCCTGTCTTCTTCCAGTACCCGTGAAACTGAGCATGTTAGTTGACTCTGGGTCGACTCTTGTGGCTAATTTGTGTCATGTGTTTGACCTTCGAGCTCATGAGCATGTCTTGTCATTGGCTGGGTGTCAGCCCAGGGGATGGGGTTACCTGGGCAGCTTGCCTCTCACAGTCTAGCGGCTAGCTGGGCGGGTGTCACGAGAGGAAGCGTGCACAGCTGCTCTAAGTGAAAGCTCGGCGCCAGCCCCCAGGTAGTCCTACCACGGGCTGATGGCCAGAGTGCGGGAAGGAGAGAGATGACACTGTCCTAGCCAGCGGTTCTCAGCCTTCCTAACGCTGTGACCCTCTAATACAGCTCCTCGTGTCGTGGGGACCCCCATAACATTATTGTCGTTGCTACTTCATAGCTGTCATGTTGCTGCTGTTATGAATCATCATGTAAATGTCTGATGTGTGTTTTCTGATGGTCTTAGGCGACCCCTGTGAGAGGGTCATTCGACCCCCAAAGGGGTCACAACCCACAGACTGAGAACCGCTGGTCTGAGGGGCGAGGCTTCAGGCCCACACTGTGCAGGAAATGCAGCCACTTCCGCCGTCCGCCTGTCGCACATGCCTTATCTTATTTAATTCTCCAATTAAGTTTTGAAGTTCGTGTTCTCATTTCCTCTCTACAGCTGAGAAGACAAGGGCTTGACAGAGTTGGTGGCTTGGGTAACGTCACAGTGCCAGGGAGCAGGATCCTGAGTTCACGTGCAGGTCCGTGTGAGTCCCGGGGCGTCGTCAGCTGCCACCTTCCGTGCTGGGGCACCCTGGCCTAAGTCTGCTTCGCGGGGGTTTGCACGTAGCACTGGGGGCCGCGAGTGTCTACAGACAACAGACCCAGGGAGACTTCTGCTCCTTCCCACAGAGCCATTCAGTGTTACTTCCCTCTTCTTTGAAGCGTTTTAACCACCAGACATGTGCTCCTTTCACTGCGACTTCAAAACAAGGAGAAAAACAACAATCAGGTGGCATCAAGAGGGTGGAGAGAAGGAATGGGGAATTCTACCGCAGCTCGGCCGTAAATCCAGGCGTAAAAGCAGGTTCAGTGCAGGTGTGAACGACCTCCATGTTGTAGGCACAGAACTCTCCGGGCCGTTCCTCACCGGCTTCCATCTGATGTCCCACACCGTGGCCTATGTCCTTCCGAAGGCCATCACTTCGCTTTCCTAATTTTGAACGCTGTGACCGTGTTTCTTCTTGGGTTTCCTGCCTTCCTCGTACTGATGTGCGTCCCAGTCCGCGCTGTCTTCCGGAGGCACAGCGTCCCTCCCTGGGCGATTTCAGATGTTAACTTGCATCATGGCGACACGCTAGAAATCACTCTTAAATGAGCCAGAGGACGCTGCAGTTTGCTTCGTTGTTGATGTGATACATTCTATAAATCTCACTATTGTTTATGAATATAATTAAAATCCCATAAAGATGTAAGTAGAAGAGAATTTACAATTTAGAATTAGAGACTGTTTCCTATAAAGACCAGAGGGTGAAGGGAAGGGGTGAGCACATAGATATGAAGCAGACAGAAAGATGTGAATCGTCACCATACACGTCACGCACAGCACGCACACACCATATACACGTACACACCACACACAGTACACGTACACTGTGCTCATGCACACACCACACACCATGCACACACCACACAGCACGCACACACCATGCACACACCATGCACATGTATACATCACACAGAACAGGCACACACCACACAGCCTGCATGCGCCATGCACACGTACACACCACATACACCATACACATGCACACACCACACACAGCACATGCACACCGTGCACACACACACACCACACAGCCTGCACACACCATGCACATGTACATACCACATACACCATACACACGCACACACCACACACAGCACATGCACACCCCACATAGCACGCACACACCATGTACACTTACCACACACAGCATGCACACAGCATGCACGCATACGCATCACACGTAGCATGCACACACCATGCACATGCACACACCACACACAGCATGCATACACCATGCACAGGTACACACCACACACACCATGCACACATACACATCACGCACAATATGCACATACTTACATACATACCCATCATGCACAGCATGCACACACTGTGCACACATACACATCACATACAACATGCACGCACTGTGCACACGTACATATCACAGACAACATGCACACACCATGCACGCATCATGCACAGGTACACACCACACACAGCACATGCATACTGTGTACATGCACACACCACACACAGTATGCACACACCATGCACAGGTACACATCACACATAGCACTCACACACTAGCACACGTACACAGGATGGATGCATTCAGTAGCAGGTAATGTTCTAGGAAAAATGCAGCCATTACTTTGCAATCAGTCTTGTAAGAGAGCAGACAGTCAATTTGGAAAACCACCCAGACAGATTAGATAAATAGGGAAATTAAAGTATAACACACGCAACGTGAACGCTGTAAATCACGAGCGCTGCAAAAATTTTGTAAATTGTAATTAGCTCTTCTGAGCTCCCGCTCAGCTGGGATGGTCAAGACCTTGTTATCAAGTCTAATTTCCACTGATGGACTCACACGGGTCATTTCTAAAACTCCCTCCCCGCGGAATCTCAGTCGATGCCAGCTGAGGGCAAACTGTCACACTATGCTTGAAGAAATGACGTACAATTTTCTATCACTCCTTCCTCATTGCACAGACATGCTTACACTATCTGTGAGCTGGCAGGGCCGTCTGCATTGATGGTGCAGCATGGTGACCACAGGAAGCCACCAAGCGGACACACACAACTGGACCTCACACACCCTTGTGCTGTGTCCTCCGGCCTTCCTTCGTCAGTCATCAGTGAGACCTCTCCCACTGAGAATTAGGGCTGACAGACAAACCACTCATTAGCTGACGGCGGGCAACTAGCGGAGGGCACGCAGCCCGCGGGCCTGTCAGCAGCAAGGCCGTTTGGGGAGATCGTCGGGTGGGGGGAGGAGGGCGCTCCTCGGGCCGGTGTAAACGGTTTTCCCTCCTCTGAAGTCGGGTGACCTCCCGTAGAACGCAGCCCCCTGACAGGGGTCACAGCCCACATCACAGGACTTGGCAGGTGGTGAAAAGTGTTCTGACGGACACTTTTTCTGGGAAAATAAAGATAGAGTGTGCATGTAAACACTCTGAGTGTGCATGTAAACACTCCGTGCATGTAAACACTCTGTGCATGTAAACACTCTGTGCATGTAAACACTCTGAGTGTATGTAAACACTCTGTGCATGTAAACAAACACTCTGAGTGTGCATGTAAACACTCTGTGCATGTAAACAAACACTCTGAGTGTACATGTAAACACTCTGTGCATGTAAACACTCTGTGCGTGTAAACACTCTGAGTGTTCATGTAAACACTCTGTGCATGTAAACACTCTGAGTGTGCATGTAAACACTCTGAGTGTGCATGTAAACACTCTGTGCATGTAAACAAACACTCTGAGTGTATGTAAACACTCTGTGCATGTAAACAAACACTCTGAGTGTGCATGTAAACACTCTGTGCATGTAAACAAACACTCTGAGTGTGCATGTAAACACTCTGTGCATGTAAACAAACACTCTGAGTGTGCATGTAAACACTCTGTGCATGTAAACAAACATTCTGAGTGTGCATGTAAACACTCTGTGCATGTAAACAAACACTGAGTGTGCATGTAAACACTCTGAGTGTGCATGTAAACACTCTGTGCATGTAAACAAACACTCTGAGTGTGCATGTAAACACTGTGCATGTAAACACTCTGAGTGTGCATGTAAACACTCTAACTGTGCACAAGAAAAAAATCACGTTATCGTAAAACATACTCTTTTTAAGTGTGTGGTTCAATAATTTTTAGTATTTAAAGAGTGCCAACATCACTATAATCTAATTTTAGAAGGGCCATATTGATTTTAAAACAATAGAAAGATCAGGAATAATATAGCATGCCATTAAAATAAAATATATACTATATATAATATACTACATTACACTCTCACACACACACCCGTATATATGTTGTTCTTTCTAAAAACATTATTTTCAGGTATGTCTTCCTTCTAGGAGTTTGGAAATAAAAGCTATATGCTTTTATTCTTAATGTTATATACAGGAATCAAAGCTCATACTAACAGAGTGGGTTTTGCTTAATAAACCGAAATGAGATCCTAAACATAGAGATGAGAGCAAACCAAAGAGTGGAGTAAGTGTGTGAGCCCCCGGGCGTGGGCATGAGCTACCTGTGCAGGGCAGGGGATCCCCTCAGGTGGCAGCGACCTCACAGCTGATTGGCGGGGGCCCTGAACTTGCAGAGGTCCTGTTTTCTGAAAGAATCGAGGCCAGAAAGCGTCACTGTGTGTTACCACAGCTATGACCCTTCTCCAGCAATTGCTAACGTCCTTTGGTTGTGCGAGTTGAATTTTTCTGGGACTCTGTCCATTTGACCTTGGTCGAAGCAGGTGATGCTGAGATGCGGGCCGCCTCCTTTCCAGGTGTGCGGGGGCTTACAGTTCCCTGGCTGCGGGGGGTGCTAGCCCCGCGCCCCTGTGGTCCCAGGGCGTAATCAGTATGATTTCATGCTGAGGTCTGAGTCGTGGGTCACCGTATGGTCAAGGTGGGTAACTGTCCCTGTACCCTTGAGAAGCATTTGCATTTTGCTGTTACTAATGTGACGTTCACAGTGTGTCAATAATGTTGAAACTTTTCAATCCTTTGTATCCTTAATGGTTTCCCTGCTTTTCTATCAGTTGCTATTATTGATTTAAAAAAAATTAGGGTAATTGTGTATTTGTCTCTTCCTCCTCTAAGTTTGCTGAATTCAGCTGGATGCATTTTGGGGACATGTTGTTAGGCACACACAGATCTTCTTGTTTGATTTGATGATTTAGCTTTATGTAATGTCCCGTTTTATTTGTACGTCTGGCCTTACGTTTCTGTATCTGATGATGTCAGTATTGCTATACCAACATTCTGGGGTTTTGGTTTAGGTTTGTCTATTTTGTTGGATTCACAAGCATTTATTTTTAAGGTTAGAACTCCCATATTTTGGCTTTAAATCATTATGAGTAATTTCCCCAGCTTGATTGAGGTATAATCTTTTTATACAGAAACGGCACATGTTTAATGCATACAACCTGACACGTGTGGGCATATTTATCCTTTGTGGGACCATCGCCACCCTTACCGCAATCAAGCCGCGGCACAGATCGATCACCTCCGAGTGTCCCCGTGTCACTCTGTGGTTTTGCTGTTCTCGCTGCTTGTTTTGTGGGAAGAACACTTAACATGAGGTCTCCCCTCTTCACCAGCGTTGACGCGTGCAACACTGTGTTGTTGGCTGCCGGCACCGTGGTCCAGCGGGTCGGTGGGGCTCACTCGTGTTGCGTAACGGGAACTTCACACCCTTTCGACAGTGTCCTGTTTGTCCCGTCTCCTAGTGCTTGGCTGCCACCACCCTGTTCTGCCGATACGCCGAACTGCTTTAGGTTCCTCGTCTAGTAGGTCACGCAGTAAGTGTCCCTTTTTTTTAGTCTATTTGGTCATAGACACTTAAAATCATCCTGACTTTTTGATGAATTGATCCTTATTCGTTCCGAAAGGACATTAGTTAATCCCTAGGTGTTTTCTTTGCTTTGAAATTTACTCTGTTGGAGGCTGATTTAGGAGGTAGGTGATACTTATTTCCGAGCTGAAAGTCCTTGGTTTTGGCTCAGGAGGTCATGAATGGGGTTGCATGTATCTGCCAGCTTAGCATCTGTTTTCATTTCTGTCTGTTCTTACTTCCTTTTTAAATATTTTCCCAAGGTCTTTTATATCAACTGAGCGTTTTTCTGGTTCCATTTTACTTGTTAAAATTAAGTAGCATGAATAGTGCTATCAATCAACCTGCCCTAATACACCTTGTTAGAACATTGACATTGGGGGGGGGGGGCATATCTATCTGTATATTGATTAGGTTCGGATTGCATGAATGTGTTATCTGTCAAAACCCATCAAACTCTCTAGTTAAAATGGACTTATTTTATTGTTTATGATTCTTACCTGAATAAATTATTTCAAGAATTAAAAAAGATAAGAGATAATCACATAAGCATGTGAAACACAAACTAATTTGAAACTAAATGATACTAAGAAACGAACTTTGTTTTTTAGCAAGATAATGAAATCGTGCTTATTTTTTAATATAAACTTTTAATTTTTACACACAAATGCTAAAATATTTTGGTAAAATTTCATAATATTTGGAATTTGTTTTAAATAATTTGAGCACGAGGGAAAGGGCTGCAAATACATGAAAAATGTGTTGCCATGGTAGAGCGTAGTTTAAGCGGGCAGATTGTAACAGGAGGCTCATTATATGAGTTCTACTGCATGTCTGAGATTTTCCTTGATGAAAAACATCAAAAGCATAAGCTATCTCCTAGAAATTGGATCATGATTATGTAATTCCAGACCCTTTTTTATGATGCCCCCTGGAGGGAGGGTATGGCCTTGTTTGACTAGAAAGCTGCTCAAAATTCTTCTTTATTAGCATCTCGATGCTCTGCTCATTAAGCGGGAAAGGAAAATTATCGATGGCCAAGTGAGGACCAAGTCCTATGGTACGTAATTATTTTAGTCCTTTTATAGACTCTGAAAATTAAAGGCAGTTTCCAATTCAGAGTTAAAAAAGTGGAGAGTTCGTGATATCACCAAGTCGTAAGTACCAGAGCTGCGATTCTGATACGAATAATAAAAGTTACACCGTGAACGCACGATGTTCCAGCCGTGCTAAGAGGAAGATAAACGATTACGATACGTGAAAACATGGAAAGCATCGGGACACCTACTGGCATGAAGAAATTATATTACAATCTATAGGGCACTTTGGGAAGGGCAATAGGGCATCTTGTGCAGGGAAGACCACGCACGGGAACTGAGCTGTGCTGAGGAGGGCGTGGTGGGGTTCCCCCGGGGGCCGATCCGCGTTCTCTCCCCCACCTCCCGACCCCTTCCTGGGAAGACAAAGCTGGTTACGCCAGGGAGAAGCAGGCTGTCTCTCTGTTCGTTTTCTACGATTGGATGTTTCATTTAGTCCTTTGGCGTTTCCTATCCAGGATCCGTAAACCCCGCCTCACTCATGGCGGACGTTCCTTCCTTGGTTTGTTTTTCTTCACTGTCCAATCAGGGCTGATGTTGAGTTGGATACACTGTTAAAACGTGGCTTTGCCACATTTCTCCCTCTTTATTACAAGGTGACACGGACAGCATTCGCGATTCTGGCGGCTTTACTCGCTTAGCTGACGCCCCCGTGCGTGCTGCTGATTAATCCGGAAGCCTGGCCTTGCTCTTGTGTAAATCTTCCCTCGGCCATTAAGAAGAGCTTCCTTGATTGTCTTGGAACGGCTGTAATTCCGTGTTTTAAACTTACCACGTCTCTCAAACTCCCCCATTAAGAGTGGTTTTCTCTTCCTTCTTGAAATATTTTGTTGTTTAAGTGTTGCGAGGGGGAGTTAATAGCTCTCTCACCCTCTGAGCAATGAGTGCAAGCCCTGCGAAAAATGCTGCTCCTCTTCTCTTACTTAGCAGACGGTGTCTAGTGCCCGCGTCCATCACTTACTGTTCCAGAGCTAGGGGTGCACCGAAGCCCCTCCTCCTGTGCGCTCCGTAATTTCCATACGTTACTTTTTATCCAGCAGGTTATTTCTAAGGCCTCCTCGACTCGGGCTCTTGTGCTAGCACGTTGGATGGAAAGAGGAAGTAAGATACAGTCGTGTCCAGGTGAGCCACGTGTTAAGAGCTCCCCTTGGGAAGCTGGGGTTCACGTAGGTGCTGGGGTGTGATGGTGCAGCAGGGCCATCACGGACGAGGTCCCTCATGCCACGTGTGTGTGTGCGTGTGTGTGTGTGTGTGTGTGATGGATCGGGTAGGCGGGGCTGATGGAAAATGGAGAAGCAGCTGCAGGCCCAGGCAGTCGCTGGGCTTGGCTCGGTGAGCGCCTCTTCGTTTTCCTGGGGGCTGGACAGCCTGGACGTACCGAACAATGCGAGCAGAAGCCGACGCTCGCCTTGCTTTCAGAGTTTCCTGTTACCTTCTGTTTCACAGCACTGTCGTGGCTCTGCACATTGTCACTTCTCTGTCACCTTCCACCTGTCCGCAAACCCAGAGTCACACCTGCCTGCACTCCCCTGCTGTCCTCGTGATTCTTTGCGGTCTTGCTCATTGACTTCCTCTGGGGCCTTGTTTCCAAGGGCCCAACCCCTTCTCGCCCTGGCTTACTCCGTCACGTGTGCCCCCGACCCATTTCCGTCTACAGCGATGACCTTGACTCCGAGTGCCCCTGCGGTGTGCGCGCTCCTTGCTTGGCGTCAGGAATGAACACGCCCCTGCGTTGCTCTCGTTAAGTGGGTTCTAAAGACCACCCTCAGTGCACGTGGCCAGCCTGGTCACCGTTCGACAGGCCAAGGGCACGGATTTAAAGGCACAGCTGCCCCTACAGCCCCCGAGAAGTAGATGCGCAGCTTAACAAGGTCTGTTCCTGCTCTTCGGTTCCAGCCGAAGGAAGGACTTCACCCTGGAAGGGAGCGTGTCCCTGGGGCGGCCACCGAAGGGGGCCGTGGAGTCCAGTCTGGAGGAACCAGAGGGCGTGCGTAGGAAGCAAGAGTGTGTCCAACAAGTGCACACGCGAGAGACGTGCACACGGAGCGTGACGTTTGCAAAGACAACGGTGTGGTCCGAACTGCCAACTAAATAGTCACGGCCTTGGACCACTACACAACAACACAGCTAATACCCCTGAGTCCATGCGGCTCTAAATAAATGATTGAGCGAATAAATGGGAGTTTCCTCCCCTACAGAGGAACCCTAAATAGTACGCACAGAAAGGAGGGAGAGGGAG
>PVJL010020767.1:0-11520 GCA_004026885.1 Lyroderma lyra
GATCTGAAAGGAGAAACTGACAAAAACACAATCATTGTGGGAAACTTAAATACCACACTAACAGCCATGGACAGATCATCCAAACAGAAAAAAAAATAAGGAAATATCAGCTTTTTTTTTTTTTCAATTCAGACCACATATCTTTGAAATTGGAGATGAATTGTAAAAGGGAAGTAGAAAAAACCACATATGCATGGATATTAAAAAACATTTTATTAAAAAATGACTGGATCAACAAATAAGAGATGAAAAAATATATAGAAATTAATGATAATGAAAATACAACATATCAGAATTATTGAGACACAGAGACAACAATAATAAGAGGAAAATTTATATCATTACAGGCCTATCTTAAGAAACAAGAAAAATCACAATTAACTACCCTAGCATCTCATCTTAAAGAACTAGAAAAAGCAGAGCAGGCAAAACCCAAAGTCAGCAGAAGAAAAGAAAAGAAAAACTAAAGCAGAGCTAAACTAATTACATAACAGAATGACAAGAAAAAAAATATTACAAAAAGCTGCTTCTTTCAGAAAGTCAACAAAATGGATAAACCTCTCACAGACAAATTACAGGCCAAAAGAAAAAAAAGACACAAATATCCAAAATTAGAAATGAAAGGGGAGAAATTACCACTGATACCACAGAAATACAAAGGACTATAAGAAAATATTATGAAGAACTTTATGCCACTAATTTTAACAACCTAGAAGAAATGGACAAGCTTGTAGAAACTTAGAGCCTATTTAGACTGAACCAAGAAGAACTGAGTAATCTAAACAGACCAATAGATAGTAAAGAGATTGAAATGACTATCCATAATCTCCCTAAAGGCAAAAGCCCTGGACCAGATAGTTTCAACAACAGGTTCTACCAACCATTCAAAGAAATATTAATGACTATACTCCTCAGAATCCTCCAAAAAATTGAAGAGGAAGCAATAGATACTAACTGATTCCATGAGGCCAACATTACCCTTATACCAAAGCTTGATAAAGACAACTCAAAAACAGAAAACTATAGACCAATATCTCTGATGAACACAGATGCAAAAATCCTAAACAAAATATTAACAAAGAGAATACAAAGATCATATATCGTGATCAAGTGGTATTAATCCTGGGAGCACAATGTTGGTTCTACATAAGAAAATCAATTAATGTGATACACCACATAAACAAAATCAAAGATAAAGATCATATGGTCGTACCAATTGATACAGAAAACGCTTTTGACAAGACACAACATCCATTTATGAACAAAACACTAAATAAAATAGGTATACAAGGAAAGTATCTCAACATAATAAAGGCCATGTATGACAAACCCTCAGTAACATTATACTGAATGGGGAAAAGCTGAAGCCTATTTCTCTAAAATCAGGAACAAGACAGGGATGCCACCTGTCACCACTGCTATTTAATGTACTATTGGAAGTTCTAAACACAGCAATCAGGCAAGAGAAAGGAATAAAAGGTATCCAAACTGGGAAAGAAGAGGTCAAATTGTCACTATTTGCAGATAACATGATCCTTTATATAGAAAATTGCAAGGATTCCACCAGGAAACTATTAAGAACAATAAATGAATCCACTAAATTCACAGGACACAAAAATCAATGTGCAAAAATCAACAGCATTCCTATATACAAGCAACAAATCCTCAGAAAAAGAAAGGAGGGAGTCAATTTCTTTTGCTATCACAATAGAATGAATGAAATATCTGGGAATATACTTAACAAAGAATGTGAGAGACTTATACACAGAAAAATATAAGACACTTTTGATAGAAATTGAAGTAGACATTGAGAAATGGAAAAATATCACCTGTTCATGGATAGGAACACTTAATATTGTTAAAATGGCCATTCTGCCCAAAACAATCTACAGACTTAATGCAATACCCATCAAAATCTCACTATCGTACTTTTGCAAGATAGATAAAAGAATTATCAGATTTATATGGAACAATAAAAGACCTCGAATTGCCAAAGCAATACTACATAAAAAGAATAAGGCTGGTGGCATTAAACTCACTGATTTCAATTTATATTACAATGCATCAATAGTCAAAACAGCTTGGTATTGGCAGAAAAACAGAAATATAGAGCAATGGAACAGAACTGAAAAACCAGAAATAAATCCACAAATTTATGAGCAAATAACTTTTGATAAAGGAGCAAAAATCATGCAATGGGCAAAAGAGCCTTTTTAAGATGTGGAGCTGGAAAACTGGGGAAAACATATGTAAAAGAATGAACTTGACCTATGAACTCTCTCCATATACAAAAATTAACTCAAAATAAATTAAGGACCTTCATATAAGACCTGACTGTAAACTCTATAAAAGAAAACATAGGTACTATACTCATAGACCTAGGGATAAAGGAGGACATGACCATGACATCAAAGGCAAGGGGAGTAAAAGAAAAAAAAATGAATGGGACTATATCAAACTAAAAAGCTTCTGCACAGCAAAATAAATCATCTATAAAGCAGAGACAGTAAACTGAATGGGAGAAAATTTTTGCAGGTAACGCATCAGATAAGGGTCTAATATCTAAAATATATAAAGAACTAATCAGACTTAACAACAAAAGCAAACAACCCAATTAAAAAGTGGGCAGAAGAACTAAACAGACACTTCTCCCATGAGGAAATACAAATGAGCAGTAGTCATATAAAAAAAAATGCTCATTCTCATTAGCTATCAGGGAAATGCAAATCAAAACCACAATGAGAAATCACCTCACACCTGTTAGAATGGAAATTCTCAACAAGACAAGAAATAAAAAGTGCTGAAGAGGATGTGGAGAAAGAGGAACACTTGCACGCTGGTGGTAGAAGTGCAAATTGGTACAACCACTGTGGAAGACAGTGTGGAGCTTCCTCAGAAAATTGGGAATGGAGTTACCATTTGACCCAGCAATCCCCCTTCTGGGGATCTACCCAAAAAACTGAAAAACCTTTGTCTGAAAAGATTTTTGTACCCCAATGTTCATTTCAGCACTGTTCACACTGGTTAAAACATGGAAACAATCAATGTACCCTGAAACAGATGACTGAATAGAGAAGTTTTGGTACATATACTCAATGGAATATTACACAGCTATAAGAAATAATGAAATATTACCATTTACAACAAAATGATGCACCTGGAGCTCATCATGCTTAGCGAAATAAGTCAGACAAAAACAAAACAAAACAAAACAAAACTGTATGACTTCACTCATATGCAGAATATAAAGCTGAAATCAACAAAGAAAAAAAATGACCAAACAAATAATCCATGCACACAATTAATAGTTAAAGTTTATTTGGGGATGACTGGGGAGGGGGAAAGAGGGAAGGAGTAAAAGAGGTGGGAGGGGACGCTAAATGCATGGTGACGGAAAAATAATTCACATTAAGTGGTGAACATTTCATACAACAAGTTCACTGTGGAATTGTGTGCCTGAAACCTATGTAATTCTTGCTATCAGATGTCACACCAATAAGTCTAACAATAAAAACAAATTTAAAAAATAATTAGTACACTTAAGAGATCCCAACATCCCCCCAAAATAACTTCTCAAAGCATCACTCAAGTAGAAAATGTGTGTGATACCATTATCTCAAAACTTCCAAATATCATCTCTAGCTCAGGTGTAGGCAACAATTTAGGTGAATACATCCTAGGGTAAAATCCTCTCCATATGCAGACTTAGTAGCCAAGATGTCTTCTTTGATAATACATCTGCAGGGCAAGCATAGAATACCAGATACAGATATTTTCATTCCAATAAGATAAAGTGAATATTTGAGTAAAATCACAAGTGTGAAACAATTATTAAACCCTTCTGAGTGACAGTCATTACATTTCACGTCTAGGGTATGAGTTTCTGTAGCTCAGTCCCTACTTGTGATGGATGCATGTGGTGAAAGAGGAGCACCCTCAACACCATGTGTCCTGCCAGTAGATAATGAATTCCAAAGCCTTTTTTCACTTTGTTCTCTGCCTGTTACTAAAGAAAAGTTCTTCCAACAGAGGCAAAATTTGAACTGAAGGCTTTATTTAACACTCTTGCAATTGCAAAAACATAGAAAAGCAAGTTTATCTCTGAATGCAGAAAATGCAACTGGGGATTTAAAGCTACAAATGAAAGCAGAAGGAGGAGTCTGTTGATAGAAACAATTAAGAGAAGACATCCTTTGAACAGGAGGGTCTGTAGTGCTTATGCTGAAAGGGAACCACCATTAAACACTGAGTGAGAGGAGGGACAATAGTCTCTATTTCTCTGTGGTGCTTTGAATAAGAAAGTGCACTCAGGACCATCAGGAAGTGCTTAGGAATCACAGAGCTCATTCTTCAAAAACCTATGGGCCATAAGGGCTGGCCTCTGCTCAAGGCTTTTAAGTTCTGTAAGGATTTTCTGACACGTAGACAGTAAAATGTCTCATAAAGGTGGTGGAAACACAAAGGTATCCTCTCTTTTTAGAATAAACTCATAAATGTAATAACCAAACTTGCCAATGACCAGAAAATAGGATAATTTTAAGTTCTATAATTGTGTCATTAACTATGAATTTAGAAGTACAATAACCTCCAATTTATAGAACAGTGAATTAGAATTAAATGAGGTCATTGTTACTAATCTCAGGGGTTCTAAGTTTAATTTGTTTTACTAATCATATTATTATTTTACCTTTTTTACATTTTTTTCTTAATGTCTAGGTAGAGAGATGATATGTAAATGGGCCTTTGTGCTTGTTGAAAACCCACAGCCTTTCCATTAGCTCCTAAACTCTCAAAATCTCCAAGTCCCCAAAATAGAAAAGAATCTTCTCAACACTTTTATCTTCTTGGTCTCATTGACGATCAGGAAGCCAGAGGTAATCAGAGTTAAGGGCACCTACATCAGCATGCACACCAATGGGACTTATACAAGACCTGCTGCCAAGTTTCCTCTTTTGGGTGTATTTTTGTACCCAGATCTGATGAACAGATATCTACTTATAAGAAGAGAATATCAATTCCTCACTCCTGTCAAGCTGTCCATATAGCTTCGCAATGAGTAAGACAAACACTGAGGTCTGGAAATAAAAGGGATAGGATGTTGAAGGCAGGTCTCTTTCTTTTCACAATCTCCTGATGAAGATCACATGGAAAATTTGCACAGGGGAGTGACATTTTGTAAAGATGCTACAGACTGGATAAGGACATACTATGCAGTTGTACAGAATTCACATCTACTTTGAAGTAAAATTAGGACTGTAATACTAAAAGACTGAAGTTTCTCATGAATTGGAAGTCAGTAAATATCTGAGAGATGAATTAAAGATATATTTTAATATTCTGCTCTGAGGAAATGTTCATTTCTGCAGATTAACATTTCATTAAATACAATGTGACTGACAATATATGTTTGCATTTTTCCATTTTTTTTTCCTTTTTGAATTCATTTTTATTGTTAGACTTATTGGGGTGACATCTGTTAGCAAGGATTACATAGGTTTCAGGCATACAATTCTACAGTGCATTGTCAACTTGATGTATTTATGTTCAAATGTCAATAGATTGAATTATGATTTGCACAATTATATATTAAGGTTTGCACTTGTCTATATGTCATGAAAATTGAGCCATTTCAAATATAACCTTACAGGTCCACTAAGAGTTAAACAGTTTCTTTCCTACACTATGAAGTCACAGGCCCCCTACTGATAGGATTTCTTGCATCTGATAAGTTTGTGGCTCTTTCCTTTTCTTCTAGCCTTTTGAATGAGAAGTCTACCTGAGCTGGGCATCATCACCACAGGTTACTTAAGTGGGTCACTTGGAATAACCCAATTAGAAAACAAGTGGGTGGGGCTCTTCCTACATTTACTCCTTGGTTTTAGGCCCAATATAATGCCTATATATTCAGACAATACCTGCATCCTCCTCTACTGTGCAGTTTATTATGCATCATTGAAGCTATTGTACTACAAGTCAACAAATAAACAATTGGTAGGGAGAGATTTACAGATAAACAGTAACATGAAAAACTTCAAACTTATGGAAATACATCTGCATGAATTTCACTTCTCTAGACATTCTTATGTAAATACTACAATGCAGAAAACTACACATGTTTTCATTACAGGTATGGGTTCTTCAAACTCAATGCAGAAAGTTCAACTGAGACCTGGAGTAGTTCAGTGGGGCAGTTGGGTTCAAGGGGAGAGGAACACAGACCCAGATACTGGGGTTTACTCTCAAGTGATATGTGCTCTTTAACAAATTGCACAGATCCTCTGTGCTAACTTTAACTGTAAAATTCTGATAGAATGTACCTAAATCAAATAGTTTGTGTAGGTGCATTACTACCTTTTCTGTAGTTGCCCAACTTTAGATCTCCTTATATAGTAGAAGACCATGCAAATAGGGCTTCTCTCTGCTGATGAAACCACCCCCAGCCCTGACCCTGCATCTCTGTGACAGAGGCCCAAGCCCCAGGATTCCCATGTTTTCCAATTCCTAGAACAGGACAAAACACAAATGACTCACCAGGTAATTTTGGCTCAGTTGGTATTTACTAGTTGCTATTTTAAGAGGTGATTTATGAATAACAAGAGACACTATGAGTGGATATGAGTAAGAGAAACTGGATGAGTCATAGTTTTTTGACCAGTATGTCTCTGTGTTTGCAGGTGTCCAATGTGAGGTGTAGATGATAAAGTCTGGGAGAGAATTTGTGGAGCTGTGGGGGCTCTCTGTGTTATGTTTGGATTAACCTTCACTGATTAGGTCATGCACAGGCCTGACAGGTATCAATATAAGACTTTAGTGTGCTTCATACATTAGTAGTGACAGTAGTACATACCTTGTACACTATGCAGACTCTGTTAAGGACCAATTTACAATCTCCAGAAGAACATGCTTGACCTGCAAATTACCTGCATACATGGATGTGAATTACTGTGTGAGGAACAATGAGAGAAACTCAATGTGAGCCTGAATACAAGCTTCAATGCAGTGGAAAGAAAATCTGGGCCATAGGACGTGGCTTAGGACACTAGAGGAAGGTCAAGACAGCAGGGAGACTCAGGAGCTCCAGGGTCATCTCAGGACTTCCCTAGAATGCTCATGTCCACCACACAGAAGGGCCCAGCTCAGAAACTGGTGCCTAGAGGAATTGCATAAGACCTTCCTACTGGGATCAGTAATTTTTCTCTTCTTTTATACTCCCTTGAGACATTGCCTGCTTCTCTTTTTATGTCTCTAATTTCTCACTCTCACTGCAGGAAGAAGGAAAAGGTAACTGTTTGAAAATGTGGTTGATTTCTCACCCAGGTAATTAATGTCACTATGTCCCCATATGAGCTGCTTTTCTTGGTTGATAAAACATAGCATTTTTTGGTTTCTCAAAATTCCTTGATTGAGGGAGATTTTGCCCACTCCAGCATGGTTCTGGGCCCACACGCTTTCTTCACACAAGCTTAGACTGTCCTCGTGTAGGGTGATCAGCCACCATGCTTTCTGTCTTATAAGGATTGATGTATTAGAAATAAGTATAACATTTAGCAAACACGTTTAAAAGTAATTGTTCTGTGCCTTTTTACACTCACTGATGCTATTTATGAGTGTTAATCCACTTACTTGAACACTTATATGCCAAATTCTCAAAATTATAAGTACCAAATTAACAAGAAATGTTCTGACTTTTGAGATTAATAAAAAATTCTGCATGTTACAAGATACTTCTGAACCCTCATGTCCCTCTCCTTTTCACACACTAAACACTGACCTTAAATATGAGGTTTACCCAGACCAGAGTATATCATGTGTAATGTGTGTTACTCTTCATTAACAAACTGAGTATATTTTGTACACTCTTTTTCTCCTGTTCCTGCAAGTTTCATTCTCTCTTTAGTACATTCTAACTTTTGATCTGTGTAAAAAATTGACAAAGTCACTGGTGTAATTAGCTTCTTGGAATGTTAAACCAATCAGTTCTCCCCATGTCTCATTTTGCACAACTTCTTCCTAGCCATTTTTTGTCCTCATTGGCCATTTTCACTTCTTAAAGTGACTTGTTTATTTAATTTTTCAGCCACCTGTAGTTGGCATCTTTACCATATTTGACATTTTTTGCCTGACATTTAATGTTCCAATTCCTAAGATATGCATTTAATTCCCAATACTTATTTAAAATGAACCAGGAATTTTTTTTAACAGTGGTTTTTTGTTGTTTGTTTGTTTGTTTTTGTATATGGGTAGTTCCCTGGCTGGGAATCAAACCCAGGCTGCAGCATTGACAGTGCAAAAGCCTTAAGCCACTACACCACTAGGGAACTTTAAATCAGGAAATTTACTGGAAGAGGTTCTTCTGGTCAGAGGGTCCAGGTAAATTGGAGTTCAATAACCTTAAGAGCTGACCCAGTTTTATTCTACAGGGTCTCATGCTCATTGAGTTTATATTAGAGCTTCTTCTAGCTTTGACTCTTGTGGCTGTCCACAGTGTTATTTCCTGTAGGCAGATATGGTTCTTCCCACTGAAAGCTTGAGCAGATAGGGAAAGCTATTTATTCTATCTGTCTGCATGGCCCCATCCTGTAAGCCTATCCATAATCCACATAATGCAACCTTGATTACTTCAGAAATCCAGATTCACCCTTGAGAATGAACATTTTGTGCCGACTTTAATATGTCCATATTCTTACATGACTTTGCATTTGCTTCTTTCAGAACCAAAGTTCAACATGCAAAATGTCCATATTACTGATGTGAAATTTTGCATGATGTGGTCTAAGAGACAAAAATCTGGCTGTGATTGAGGGAGTGGAGATGTGGGCCATGGGAATATTAGTGTGGGTTCAACAGTCCTATATTTTTCAAAATTGCCCAGAAAGAGACACTCTGATGGATTAATAAAAGGGTAACTCAAGTGTGATGTGAAACTGTCTCAGGTAGTCTTCCCAGATTAAGAATTTTGTGCCACACAGTGATGACTCTAATGTACAAACGATTCACTTTTATAGAAGGAAACATTTTCAAATGCACAGCATACTGTGTGAATCAGATTGGTAGAGAAATTGTATCCAGGTGTTTGGTTGATTAGTTGGTTTTGTTTGGGGGGTGGTTTTGGTTTTGGTTTTGGTTTTGCTCCTTGCCCTTCTCTTATTTCCTCTTTTTCTTCAATTTTATGGGTTTTAGTTGTACTTAGGTGGGTCTTTTCTACTTTGTTTGTATTTACAAGTTTCTTCTTCCAGAGAGCCCAAAGTCAATATTTTAATCAACAGCAGTCTCCCCTTTGTAAATGATTGAATTAACCCTTGGTTATTCACATGGGTTCTGTGGGTGCTGTGTATTATTACTGAAAATGTAACAATATTTGTTTGCTTTTTGTGACACAGGCAGAAGGGGCAATATTAGCCCTATAAAAGGTATATATAGGGTTTATGTAAGCCCTTAGCCAATTGAACTGTGAACCTCACCAACCCACATCTTCAACAATGACAGCTCATTTTTCAATGATTTACCATCTAATGGGCCATGTACTTTAATTCCTGAGTCCTCTACAAAAATCAGAGACAACACTTGTTTGAGTCACACAACCAATAGGTCACAGAATAAAGGCCATTCCTCTGATGCCATTGTCAAACACAGCTTATTTTGGTTCTGAGACACAGTATTGATTCTAAGACACACAGAGAGACCCAATCTCAGACAGAGGATTAGAGAACACCGTGTGGCATTTGCAATGCCATGTTTCTGTCTAAACACCATTTATTTGTCAAAATGTTAGACTGAGACAGTTAATCATGTCAAACAGACAAGGCAGAACTAAGAAATATGGCACAAGGCAGTGCATCCAACAAAAACAGCTCTCATTACACAACAGAGACTGTTAACAAGCAAAGCCAGAGGAGAAAGATCTTTATTGATGTGGTCATTGTCCAGGATTATTTCTCACAGTGTCAATTATTGTGGTCACTACTGAAATCAAGATGACCTTTACATCACATGTGGTTTTGAGGTCTATACAGTTACCCTCCACATAACAAGTGACTTTGAGGGACTTTTTATTATTTAAACAAGGGACAACTGGAGAAGCCTGGTGCACAAAACAAGTCCAGCATAGCTTGGGCAGAGCAGAGGGAGAGAGATGTGCCTTCACACTAGCCATGAAGTGAGGCTGAAAAAAGTTTCCACATGCAGGAAATTTTACCTTCCCAAGCCACCATGGAAAAAGGCATGTGTGTGTTTTTCATCAACCTGTCCAGATGTTGAACCAAGGAAAAAAGAATAAAAGAATCACCAGTCAAGCATTAAAAATAAAGTCAGGCCTTTTATCTGAAATAAGTGTTTTAGTGTCTGTCTGGGTCTTCTAAGAAACAGACACCAAGAAAATATTATATTTCCATGAATTTTACTGAGAAATATCTCTGTCATTAAAATGCAGGCAAGATGATGGATATAGCAGGGGAACTATCAGGTAATGATGCAAGTCTGTTCGTCCTCAATTGAAAGACAGAAGTGAGGAAGCCTAGGTCAACTTTTCTGAAAGTGCTATGCAATCCATACAAAGCCAAGCAAAATCACTGGAGTGGCTGGAAACTAGAGATGTTTATCAGAATATACCCATGGCTCAATGGTGGGTGCGTCTTGATTGATGGTTTTGTCATAGGTAAGTATGGTTTGTTTTCTTCTCTGAGGACATGCAGAAGAAACATGCGTGCTGCAAGACTCTAATTTTCACATTTACCTTATCTGATTTCCTTTTTAGTTTTGTGGGAAGACTTGGCTCAGAGATTTCTTTCTCAGTAACAATCTTTACATGTTGAATGACAAGACTTGTTCATATTATCATTGTTTTACATCCATGTACAGAGGTCCTGGATAGAATTCCTTTGGCTCTACCACATTATTACTATGCTTCCCCTAGGAAAAGAATGCAGACTTATTGAAATTCTGAGTCTGAGGTTTGGGGCTGGTCCTGTACACCCCACAACCTTCACACAACACCCCAGATACAGTTTACAATCAGAGTGTTTCCCATGTTGGGTGAACTTAAGGTGCCCTGCTTCCATGATTTCTCCTTAAGTTTATTTCTGAGGTTCAGAATTAGGAACCCATTGAGCAAAAACACTGCACCTTTATTTTGCCCTCAGCATCATCAGAAATACAGAAAATAAAACAATCAACTTTTTCCTGACATCAAATTTTTAAAAATTATTTTACTAAAATTGTGGTTAAAGAAAAATATTGCTATTCAAGTTCTCCAATAAAAACTCAGTATCTCATTATTTAATATAGGAAAGTAAAAAATAATAAAAAGTGGCTACTGTTGGTTTTTTTTAAATTAATTTTTATTGTTAGACTATGGGGTGACATCTGTTAGCAAGGATTACATAGGTTTCATGCATACAATCCTACAGTGCATTGTCAAATTGACGTATAATAAGTTCACCACCTAACGTGACTTCTCTTTCCATCACCTTATATTTAGCTTCACCCCCCTCCTCTCCCACCCCCTCCCCTTTCTCCCCTCCC
>PVJL010020768.1:0-11518 GCA_004026885.1 Lyroderma lyra
AGTAAATAATATTTTCTAGTAATATAAATTGGAGATAGCCATTCCTTGCAATGAGAATAATGAGAATGAGAGAGGAAAAAAATAATCATTACATACCTTCAGGCATGTTCAGGTGTATTTATTTCTCAGAGACAATTCACAATAGCTTGGGCTCTAATGTTGAATAAAATTGGCCAAATATTTATTCTTCCAAGTATTTATTTAGTTAGTTACTTAGTTTAAAGTTTTTATTGAAGTATAATATATACAGAAATTGCATGTCTTAAGTGTACAGCTTGATAAATTTTTATAAACTTCTTTCTGTGTGACCAACACAAAAAACAGATAGTGCTTTTTTCCATTTTTTTCCACTTTTGCAAATTCCTTCAGCTGTTTCCTATCATTGGATACCCTACCCAAGAGTTAACAGATTCCCTCTTTGTTTTTCACTCTACAATACTTCTGGAAAAAAATGAATTATTGCCCAATGTAATAAATAAGTATACTAATGTATTCCAGAAAGAAATTATGAGAACACAATTATTTGAATTACTGGTTTAGCATGATTTTGCAAATAGAATGAAATTATCTCCATAATCAGATCAATTTCTGAGAGATTTTTGAGCATACACAGCTTTGGGTTTTGGGCAAGATAGCACATGCTTCACATCAGCAAAGTGTGATTGATGATTATGAAAGAGAATATAAGACTGCATTCTAAGCAAAATTCTTTTTTTTAAATAAAATAATCTGAGTTCAATAAATTCCTACTACATTATTATCTATCCAGCACAATTTACTCCACATTTACTCCTTTAGAATATTTCCTTGGAATTCTAAGGTTAAAAAGCTTATCCTATCATTTTTTTTCTTTGTTCTGTTTGAGTAGAAGCCCATTGCAAATGGTGCTTCTATTGCTATTGTTATTATAATATATGTGGGGATAAGGGTGCTGAGTACTTTGCCTTATTTAGCAATTATCTGAATTCCTGACTTTTTAACTTAAATTATCTTTATTTTACCTTAATTCAGATGACTCATACAATTACTTTTCCTATTCCTTGTTTGTCTTTTTTTACTCATTTTGGTTTGTTGGTCCCTTGGAAACTTTAATGCTGATTGTCATTAAAGTGTTCTAAAGGCACTGAATCAACACATGTTATTTTTAAATACAGCATCCCTTGTAATAGCTATTTATATGTCCAGAATCTTAATAGCAACAGGCATTGCCAGAGCTCAGATACCCACAAACATATGCCTACACCATATCTTTTCTTGAGGTAAAATTGGTATATAACATATAAGCCTCAGGTGCACACCATTATAATTTTACATACTCGTAAGTATACACTACAAAGTGATCACCACCAAAAGTCTAGTTATCATCCTTCACCATACAGTTGACCCCCTTTAAATCTTTCACCCAGCTTCCAACCTCTTTCCCCTCTGGTATCACCCTCTTCTCTGTATATAGAGTTGGTTTTGTTTTATTTTGTTTGGCATATGAGTAAAATCATGCAGTATTTGTCTTTCTCCATCTGAGTTATTTCACTTAG
The DNA here is from genome assembly GCA_004026885.1 of Lyroderma lyra. NCBI lineage: Eukaryota > Metazoa > Chordata > Mammalia > Chiroptera > Megadermatidae > Lyroderma > Lyroderma lyra. Next base: position 1,536 of record PVJL010020768.1, read on the forward strand.
CATAATATCCTCTAGGTCCATGAATGTTGTCATGAATGAAAAGATTTCATTCTTTTTTTATGGCCAAGCAGCATTCCATTGTGTGTTGTGCATGTATGTGCCACATCTTATCCATTTATTCATCCTTGGACTCTAAGGTTGTTTTTATATATGACTATCGTAAATAATGGTGCAGCAAGCATAGGGGTGCATTTATCTTTTCAAATTAATATTTTTGTATTCTTTGGATAAATACCCAGCAGTTACATTTTTGAGGAATCCCCATACTGTCTTCCATAGTGGTGTACCAATTTACATTCCTACCATGTGTATGAGAGTTCCCTTTTCTCTACATCCAATTCAACATTTGTTGTTTCTTGTCTTTTGATAACGACAATCCTAAGAGGTATGAGTGATGTCTCTTTGTGGTTTTGATTTGCATTTTAATAATAATTAGTGAAGTTGAATATCTTTTCATGTGCCTGTTGGCCATCTGTATGTCTGAAAAAAATGCCTGTTCAGATCCTCTGCCTATTTTTTAATTGGGTTGTTTGTTTGTATTTTATTGTTGTTGAGCTGTATGAGTTGGTTGTGTATTTTAGATATTAATCCCTTGTCAAATTATGGTTGGCAAATATCATCTCCCACTCATTAGGTTGCATTTTCGTTTGGATGGTGGTTTACTTGGCTGTGTAGAAGATTTTTAGTTTAATATAGTTCCATTTGTTTATTTTTGCTTTTCCCTCCCTTGCCTTTGAAGTCAGATCCACAAAAATGCTGCTAAGATCAATGTCAAGGAGTTTACCTCCTATGTGTTCTTCTCTATATTTTATGGTTTCAGGTCTTTAATCTTTGAATAAATTTTTGCGTATGGTGTTAGACAGTGCACTAGTTTCATTCTTTTGCATGGGGCTGTTCATTTTTCCCAATACAACTTATTGAAGAGACTATCTTTTCTCTATTATATGCCCTTGACTTCTTTGTCATAAATTATTCATCCCTATGTGTGATTTTATTTCTGGACTTACAATGCTAATCCGTGATTCTCTTTTTATGCTAATACTCCATTTTGATTACTATAGCTTTGTAGTATTTTTTGAAACCAGAGAGCATGATACCTCCAGCTTTGTTCTTTCTCAAGATTGCTTTAGCTATTTGGGATCTTTTGTGGTTCCATAAATATTTGGAATTATTTGTTCTAGTTCTGTGAAAAATGCCTTTGGAATTTTGACAGGGATTACACTGTATCTGTAGATTACTTTGAGTACTTTGAACGTTTTAACAATATTAATTATTTCAATACACGAGCACAAAATTTTTTCCATTTATTTGTATCTTCTTCCATTTCTTTTGTCAGTGTCTTATAATTTTCAGTATACAGATCTTTTTACCTCCTGGTTAAATTTATTCCTAGGCTTTTGATGCAATCATTAATGGGATTGTTTCTTAATTTGCCTGTCTGATAGTTTGTTATTAGCATATAAAAACACCACAAATGTCTGTGTATTGATTTTGCATCCTGCAACTTTGTTGAATTCATTAATTAGTACTAACACTATTTTTGGTGAATTCTTTAGGATTTTCTATATATATTGTCATGTTATCTGGAAATAGTGAGAATTTTACTTCTTCCTTTCCCATTTGGATGCCTTTCATTTCTTTCTCTAGCCTAATTTCTGAGGCTAGGATTTCCAATAATTTGTTGAATAAAAGAGGTGAGAGTACATATCCATGTCTGGTTTCTTGATCTTAGAGGAAAAAGTTTCACATTTTCCCCATTGAGTATGATGTTAGCTGTTGGTTTGTCATATATGGTCTTTGTTATGTTTAGATACATTCTCTCTGTACTCACTTTATTGAGAATTTTTTTTATCATAAATAGATGTTGAATTTTACCAGATTTTTTTCTGCATTTATTGAGATGATCATATAATTGTTATCTTTTGCTTTGTTAACATTGTGTATCGCATTGATTTGTGGATGTTGGACCATCCTTGCATCCCAGGAATAAATCCCACTTGATCATGATGTATGGTACTCTTAATGTATTGTTGAATTTTGTTTGCTAATATTAGACTATATGTTTTAAGCTCTCCTTCCAGGTATTTTAATATGGCGATTTTTGGACAGCTTTATAATCAAACTAATGAAATTCATTTTAAAGTTTTTTATTTTACTTTTCTTAGCACACTTGAAGGCTTAATTATATTTGCAATCATCCAGATGCTATCTTGTATATCTCTGTGAGTGATTCCTTCCTGACATATATGAAATCATTGGGAAAATATGCTTTTTGATGGGTAAAACAATCATGAAATTGTAATATCTTTTACTAATCACTTACAGATATAGTAAGAAAAATCCTAATATCAGATTATATAGTGTATAAAAGACTCCAGGAGTGATAATATGCCTAATATTTATACATGTATATTAGTTCCAACATTTGAAAGAGTGCCTTCAAAGCAAAGATCAAAAAACAAAATTGCCAAAGCATCTTCACAGGGAAAAAAACTCCAAGATTAAGCAAGGAGATATAATAACTTGATTTTAAACACACATGGAACCAGTGGTAACACGCACATGATCTAATTCTGTCATTCTCTTTTATTAGTTCCAGGGTCAGAAAATAGTTGACACGTTCAACATATTGCTGTTTGCCAGTCAAAACAAACAAACAAAAGAGGAATAATACATTTAGATGTCCATATTTCTCACTATTAAGGTTCTCTCTTTGTACATTGTTTAGATTTTCAGCCAAATTTGATTTTTGGACATATGATTCAGAAGGAGTTATCCTGTATGTGGAATCTCTTGATCACTCAGCTTGGTTCCTGATTGCACTTCATGATGGGAAGATTGAGATTCAGTTTAAGAATGAGTATATGACCCAAATCACAACTGAAGGCAAAGTTATTAATACTGGTCTGTGGGATATGGTTTGTTGTGCAGATTTATAATCTTTCCACTTTGGTGCAGTTTGTATAACATTATTAGTAATTTATTTTAATAGTGATACCAAACAAAAATGCAATTTAATCTGAGGTTATATGGAGTATATTCTATGTATTATAAATCTGTGAAACAGCCTGAGAAAGGATAACCTCACTTAATATATTTAGGACTTTTCTGAAGTTGTTTTCAGTTATTTGTTTGAACTATTCTGTCTTTAACTCCTTCTCCCCTTTTTAGTGGCTGTTGCTGGGTGAACAATTGTTCTCTCCTATATAAGTCAGGGATTTTTTAGCTAGTATGACAGTTTATGCAAAGACAACACTGACCAATGACAACTGTACTGGATAGGAACAATGTTTTTAAAATGAAAGAAAAATACACATAGGAACAAAATCAAAGTTAATTCAATTTTAAATATTAGCATATAGATAATTAATTTATCTACATGGTATACATTAGCCAGTAACAATCAGAGTGCCTGGAAACCAGCATTTTTAGATAATCCCTAAAAGTGAGCTTTCATTGTAATAATCAAGAAAAACATTTCAAGTTACTGGATTAAAATGGAACTTTTCTTGGAGATGGGATTACTGCTAGTCTGCAGTGGGGAGAATTCTTTTCTGCAATAGAGTCAGTAGTACTCCCAGCAGAGAAGATCACCTTCACCTCAGAATGTGGTACCCAAAAGAGAAACTTTCTATGCCTATAGGAGCTGATGAGAAGTCCATCGGAAGAAGCCATATGAAGTCATATCATTCCTTTATTTATCCATTCATGCACTCATCTATTCCATAAACTTTTAGTGAGCACTGTTAAAGTGCTACCTTCTTGAGTTCAAGGCAATAGAACTATAGAAAACGTTTTCCTTGCTCTTGAGCTTACTGCCTCATAGTTTAGTAGCTGATGCTGCCTTATCAACTAATACAATGTAATGTGAAATATGTTACAGTAGAAGTAGCAATAAAATACTATTGGGTGCAGATGTGGTTCACCAAAAATAGGGCTAGCTGTCCTTCAGCAGCCATAAATTTTGGGCTTCTAATTCTGAAAGGATAGTGTCTTCAAAGGGTGATGTGCAACTGTCAGAGATTCTTCTGATTCTTCTGGATTCTTGTGATGCGCTCATTAGATGCTTTGCTACTATGTCTTTTCTAATACATTTATATATAGAATATTTGATATGTACAGCTGAAGAATACATTTTACTGCCTAATGTCCCAAAATAATCTATCTAAAACCACTTTTTCAGCAAGAAAGTTAATTTTTTTCCAATGAGTCTATACAAATTGAAAATATCAGTTACTTGAAGGAGAATTTTAGGTCATAATATGTATAATGGAAAAGGCAAATGTTTAACTGTGAGGTTAACATCACAAATTGTAGATTGTGTTTACTAAAGAACTGTTTTATGAAAGATGGTGTTAAAGGCAGGATTTTGGGCCGGGTGGAAGGCAGCTATTCAGTTTTAAACATTTTTTTCTCCTGTGTTTATGATCCTTGTTAAAAAGAAGTTATTTTTAAATGATTTTAATGATATATCCATGTTTTAATTAAAATAGTTAAATTAAAATCTTCCTTTATAAGCTCAACGCAATTTTATATAAAAATAAAATTTAAGAACAACAGACAAGTCAGAGAAAAACTTCAGTAATAAATTTGGTGCTGGTGGTTTTTCTTAAATTCTTAATTCAATATTTTAACAATTATGAATTTTTACTCCCTTCATGTAACTAGGATTTTTCTCTCCATGTCTTCTATTTTAAAAATATTACCACATGATATTTTATCAGTTTATGAACTTGATGGTTTATTAATAAATTATACCACTTTGAATAGATTTATGCAGCACAGAAATTATTTCAAATACAAGGCCTGATAATTAAGTTCACAAACTTGCTACCATGCTCTTCTATTGGCGTCACTGTACAAACAACTCTGTAAGGTTTCATAACCTTGATATATGTGTCTCACAGCTGTGTTCATGTGGACATGTGGCAATGTCTTGCTGAGTGGCATTCATTATTGTTGTGTGTTTTTGTGTGCTGTCAAGAGAATGTCAGAGCTTGAATTAGAGCAACCAATAAACATTAAATTTCTTGTTAAACTTGGCAAGAGTGGAAGTGAAGTCAGAGACATGTTAGTCCAAGTTTATGAGGATAATGCAATGAAGAAAATGGCAATGTACAAAGCGATGAATTGTTTTTCTGAGGAGAGAGAAAGCATCACTGGTCAAGAGAGGTCAGGGCAGCCAGTAGCAAGCAGAACTGACAAAAAAATTGCAAAAATTAGTAGAATTGTGTATCAAAATCATTGGCTGAATGTGAGAACTGGAGACCAAGTAAACATCGATAGAGAAACAGTTAAAAAAATCTTAACTGAAAATCTTGGCATGAGAAAGGTATGTGCAAAAATGGACCCAAAGGATCTCAGCAATGAACAAAAGCAAAGGAACTTTGAAGTTTGCCAAGACCTTTTGGAGAGAGGCAAGAAGATGTTTTAGACCGTTTTATCACTGGTGATGAAACATGAGTATACAATATGACCCTGAAACAAAGCGTCAAATTGACAATTGAAGTCAGCCAATTCTCCATGACCAAAAGAGTTCTGCCAGTCCAAATCAAGAATCAAAATGATATTGCTAAAGTTTTTTTTGATATCACAGGGATGGTTCATTATGAATTTGTACCAACTGGACAAACAGTCAACTAAGTTTACTATTTGGAAATGCTGAAAAGGCTGTGTAAAAAAAAATAGACAAAAACAACCTTAAGTTTTTGCCTACAACACATGGCTCTTGCATCACAACAATGTACCAGCTCACACGGCACTGTCTATGAGGGAGTTTTTAGCCAGTGTGCAAATAACTGCATTGGAACACCCTCCCTACTCACTTGATCTGGCCCTCAGTGAAATTTTTAAAGAAAGGAAATTTTTAAAGAAAGACATTTTGATGACATTCAGGACATAAAGGGTAATAGGATGACAGCTTTGATGGCTTATCCAGAAAACGTTCCAAAATTGCTTTGAATGGAAGACTAGGCACTGGCATCAGTGCACAGCTTCCCAAGGGGAGTACTTTGAAATGGACCATAATGATATTCATAAATATCATTTTATCTAGGATGAGTTTACAAATGTAATTGTCAGACCTTGTCTGACAATAAATATATTTTTAAGACTTATTTTATTTTATTTTATTTTATTATGTGAAGCTATTGGGTTACAACATTTTTTTAAATTCATTTTTATTGTTAGACTTATTGGGTGACATCTGTTAGCAAGGATTACATAGGTTTCAGGCATACAATTCTACAGTGTGTTGTCAACTTGTTGTATAATAAGTTCACCACCTAATGTGACTTCTCTTTCCATCAACAATAAATATTTTAAGTAAGCATTTTATTCAACAAAGTTGTTAAATTAATCTATAAACTGGACTATTAGCAATTGTTTCACTCATTTTAAATTGTTTTAAAATTTCAAATAAAATACTTTAAGAACAAGAAAGTCATTTCACAATATATACCCTTAGAATTGTTTTGTAACACATAGATATACCAGGTAGTGATCAATACCAAGAGGAAAAAGGAAGCAGAATCAGGCAACAGAGAGTGATGATGGTGAGTGTGCATATAGAATCAGGAAAGCCATCTCTGATGAACATCTGACTAGAGACTTAAGGGCGCAAGTCATTAGAAATATATGGGGGAAGATGATCCTGTGCCTTGGAACAGCAATACAGAGTCTTAGGCAAGAGGGTGTGTTTGCTCTGTTTGAGGAACAACACAAAGATCAGTGCAGATGCAGTGGAGGGAGAGAGGGAGAGGGCAGTAGAAATGTGATCTGGAAAACATATGTTCCAGGAACATAGTGAGGACTTGGATTTTATGCTAAGTGGAAAGATCTCACATGATTTTGAGATATGACGTGATCTAATTTGCATTTTAAAAGATAATTCTGGCCAGGACCTCCTGGCCATGTGAAAACTAGGTAGTAGAGAGTAAGGGTAGAACAGGATATGGGGTGAGTAGGCCATTTCAGTAATCCAGTGGAGAGAAGATGGCAATTTAGGAGGAGAGTGGTGAGAAGTGGTCAGATTCTACATATCTTTTTCAGGTCAAGCCTTTAAGGTAGAGATAAACATTTGTATATTCAGCTTAAAGAGAAATTTAAAGGTGATGAGATTTGGCATGACAATCTGTTTCATCCAGTGCCCAAATATTCATAATGTTCTTTTACTGTCCTGTAATGAAATGCATCAATAATGAAAGCTGCCTTCACATATCCTTAATAGAAACCAATAGAATGCTCAAATTATTATATAAGTGAAGGTAATTTATAATAAAATATATATGTTCAATATATAAATATCCAAGTACAAGTATAACACTTGTCAAATCTTTGTCCTACACATGTAAAATAACATGAAAGCTACAAATGAAGAAATATGCTTGGAACAGAAACTCAAATACTTTAAGTCCATAAAGGATGTTGCCATCAGTAATAGTAATTTTCCAAAAGTGTGAGAAACTCTTGTTAAAGATCAAAACAAACATCAATCCATCTTTGGTATACAAGACTTATATTCTTGAAAAATTCAGTAAATACTAAAATGGTACAACAAATATTTTTTACAAATACATGAACTCAGATAAATATACATGTAAGCATGAGTATACCCTACATGAATATTTAGTATGAGTTTGCAGGATATTGAATATTTTATTATTTATTTTGCATAACTGTCTTGCATACTACGGGGTGTCCAGCATCTTACAATGCCAGCATACCACTTACTCTTTGTGGCAAGGAAGTGTCCTCCACCCCCAAATTTTCCAGTTGCCCTTGAGTGAGGCAGTAGAATGCCCATTTAGAAATACTTGCATGTGTATAGGGAAAAGGCCTGGAGGCTGAGCTCTGAGGTTTATTATAAATATTGAGAAGTGGAGCATCCTGCAAGGAGACTGAGAAGGAATGGTAAGAATGTAAAAGGAGAACCAACCCACACTGAGGTCCTGGAGGCTATTAAGAATGTCTTTCAAGGGGGTTCCCTGGTGGTGTAGTGGCTAGGCTTTGGTTCTCTCAATGGTGAGGCCTGGGTTTGATGCCCAGCAGGGAACTACCCCCACCCCACCCCACCCCACCCCCGCCAATAAAAAAGAATGTCCTTCAAGGAGGGACTAGTCATTAGGGTAAAATGATGTGATTGTCAGAATGTACACTGACAAAATCTGTAAATGTTAACATTTATTTTACTTTAGAGCAGAGGTGTCCAAACTTTTGGCTTCCCTGGGCCACATTGGAAGAATTGTCTTGAGTCACACATAAAATTCACTCCCACTAATGATAGCTGACCAACTAAAAAAAAAAAAGTCACAAAATAATCTCAAAATGTTTTAAGAATTTGTGTTGGGCCACATTCAAAGCCATCCTGGACTGCAACAGTTTAGAGCATAGTTTTTCTCTTCCTCTAGTAGCTCTGTAATGTGCCTGCTGTTTGACTTACATTAGTGATGAGTAAGTGAAGAGTTTGCATTGTGAGTGCAGTTTTACATGGATTGCAACAATGGTTCTTTGAGTTGCCTTTATAGGAGGATTTTTATTCAGAAACCATCACTAACAATCTATTTTTAAAACCCAAACTACTTTCAAAATGGAAAAAAATAGTTTAATTTCATGTGTTGTGTTTCCTTATAACCCAAATTACTTTTGAATTTTGAAATAAAATATAATTTGTGTGTAATGAACAGAATCCTAGTGGTACTGATTTCTCTTAATTTATATTAAGAATTTATTTACATTATTGATTTTATATGTGTACTATCAGACAGTTTCCCAATAAGAACTCTTAAAACTTTTCAAAGATTTTTGTAGAGTGACTCACATTTTTAAAACTGTTCATTTTATGGCACACTGGGTTAAAAGACATATATTTAATTGAATTTCTAACTTTAACAGAATAGTAATTTTTTAACTTTAACATATGGTCATTTAATTTTTAACAAAGTATGGTCCCTTTAAAACGCATTTTCATCACCTTTATAACTATGATATTTCAAATGGATTGGAACAAATTAATAATTAAATTAGAATGATTACTTTGGAAAATTATTCACTGGAATAATAACAGGGTTTTTCAATCTTAGTATTTCGAAGGACATGCAATAATGTTTGGTTGTTTGATAATTTTTGTCTTTTTAAATCGTAGGTCTCTGTGGAAGAATTAGAACAGAGTATTAGTGTGAAAATAACTAAAGAAGCAGTAATGAATATAAATAATCCCGAAAGCCTTTTTAATCTTACAAATTGATTTCTAGAAATCAAAGTATACTTTGCAGGATGTTGGAAACGAAACTTCGGTGTCGCAAATAAGTACTCGGAGATTTAAATATCTCGGCGAGGCAATTTTTACTTCTGCAGAAGGGTGCATAGATGTAGACCCGGACAAAAGCTTCAAGCACCCTGAGTGGAGGGTCACACACCTTTTAATACCTAATGCAAGCTTAATTAAACCTGTGTCTTGCCCTGTTGGCTAGGGCTTCAGATCTCACACTCTTAACCTCACACGATTGGCTATTTTATATTTTTATGACATTTCACGAGGGGGAAGGTGCAGGGAGAGGAAACAAAGACATTCCAGGCCAGGTCATATGACCTTTGTGTAAACAGGATGAGTTGTGGGAGAGGATAGGGACCTGCTCTAAGGTGGATTCCTACTGTGGGTTTCCAAGGAGGAAAGTTATGCCCTTATTGGGAAGAGAAGACTTACATTCCTACAAGAATTACCTCAGAAATTGGAGAGTGCACTCATTTTACTGATAATGATCCAAGGTAATATCATTCAGCATGAATGAATTCCTTTTGTTTGTAATAGATTTGAAAATGTATTTTTCTGAGAGCCAAAAAAAGTTATTTTATTTATTAACTTCTGTGACAACTGTGCCATGCCAACTGTGAGAAAAAAATAACATTAGTGACCTCTGAAACCATATTAAGGAAATAAAAATATGAGGGTAGTGTTTTTTACCTCATTTAAATCCCCAACATTA
>PVJL010020769.1:0-11516 GCA_004026885.1 Lyroderma lyra
ACTCACCCTAACATTTATTCAAGATTGTAAACGAGACGGTACCACTTTAATTGACCGTACTCTCACCGTTACCCTAACCCTAACACTAGACTTCTCCCCAGGCCCATAGTGTCAATATGTCATACAGGGAAACTTTCCACTATCCTGACACCTGACAACATCAAAGTAATCTCTCTAGTTTTGACTCGAGATTCCGAACGAGATACAATATCTTTAATTTATCCTACACTAACCGTTGCGCTAACCCTAGAAGTCGACCAAGACCTAGTGTATCAATATGACCTACAGGGACAGTTTTCCACTGTCCTGACACCTACGAACATAAAAGTACTCACCCTAAATTTGACTCGAGATTCCAAACTTGATGGAATCGCTTTAATTGTAGCTATTGTCACCGTTCCTCCAACCCTAACCCTACACTTCTCCCCACTACTAGAGTGTCAATTTGACATATAGGGACAATTTTCCACTGTCCTGACACCTACAAATATCAAAGCAGTCACCTTAACTTTGAATCGAGATTCGGAGCGTGACGGTTACACTTTAATTGACCCTACACTCACGGTTCGGCTAACCCTAAATCTGGCCATCTCCCCAAGCCTAATGTATCAAAATGACCTACAGGGATAATCTTTCACTGTCCTGACAACTACGAACATCAAAGTACTCACCCTAACTTTGACTCGAGATTCTGAAAGTGAAGTTAACACTTTAATGCACCCTACTCTCAACGTTCGCCTAACACTAACTCTAGACTTCGCCCCAGTACCAGTGTGTAAATATGACATACAGGGACACTATTCCACTGTCCTGACACATACGAACGTCAAAGTACTCACCCTAAATTTTACCTGAGAATCCGAAAGTGACGGTATCACTTTAATTGAACCTATTCTCTCCTTTCCCCTAACTCTAACACTAGCCTTCCAGAGAACCAGAATATCAATTTGACATACAGGGAAACTTTTCCACTGTCCTGACCCCTACGAACATCAAAGTACTCACCCTAACTTTGACTCGAGATTCCGAAGGTGACGGTTTCACTTCAATTAAACCTACTCTCACTGTTCGGCTAACCATAACCCTAGCCGTCTCCCCTGGCCTAAGGCATGAAAATGACTTACAGGGATACTCTTTCACTGTCCTGTCAAGTACGAACATCAAAGTACTCACGCTAACTTTTACTCGAGATTCCGAACACGACGATATCACTTTAATTGACCCTACTCTCACCGTTTGGCTAACCCTAAATCTAGCCGTCTTTCCAGGCCTAATGGATAAAAATGACCTACAGGGATACATTTTCACTTTCCTAACAACTACGAACATCAAAGTATTCACCTTAACTTTGACTCGAGATTTGGAACTTGGTGGTATCACTTTAATTGACCCTACTCTCAGCGCTCCACTAACCCTAACCCTAGCCCTCCCCCCAGGATCAGAGTGTCAATATATGACATACAGGGAACCTTTTCCACTGTCTTGACACCTACGAACATCAAAGAACTCACCCCATCTTTGATTTGAGACTCCAAACGTGACAAAATAACTTTAATTGAGCCTATACTCTCCATTCGGCTAACCATAACCCTAGCCGTATCCCCAGGCCTAGTGTAACAAGATGAACTACAGGGATACTTTTCCACTCTCCTGACACCTACGAATATCAAAGTACTCACCCTAAGTTTGACTCGAGAATCAGTATCACTTTAATTGACCGTATACTCACCGTTGCACCAACCCTAACCCTAGCCAACAACCCTGGCCTAGTCCATCAAAATGACCAGAGAGACACTTTTTCACTATCCTGACACCTACGAACATCAAAGTACTCACCCTAACTTTTATTCGAGATTCTGAACGTGAAAGTATTACTTTCATTGACCATATTCTCATCGTTCCCTTAAACCTAACCGTAGCCTTCTCCCAAGGCCCAGAGTGTCAATGTGACATACAGGGAAACTTTCCCACTGTCCTGACACTTACGAACATCAACGTGCTCAAGCTATCTTTCACTCGAAATTTCGAACGTGACACAATAACTTTAATTGATCCTACACTCACCGTTTGGCTACCAATAACGCTAGCCTTCTCACTAGGACTAGTGCATAAATATGACCTACAGGGACACTTTTCCACTGTCCTGACAACTAGGAACATCAAAGTACTCACACTAACTTTGACATGAGATTCGGAACGTGACAGTATCACTTTAATTGACCCTACTCTCGCCGTTCCCCTAACCCTCACACTAGCCCTTTCCCAAGGACCAGAGTGTCAAAATGACATACAGGGAAACTTTTCCACTGTCCTAAAACCTAGGAACATCAAAGTACTCACCCTAAATTTGACTCGAAATTCCAAATGTAATGGTGTCACTTCAATTGTAGGTATTGTCACTGTACCTCTAACCCTAATCCTACCCAATTTGACATTCAGGGTCACTTTTCCACTGTCCTGACACCTACGAACATCAAGGTACTCACCCTAATTTTGACTCGAGATTCCGAACGTGACGGTAACACTTTTATTGACCCTACACTCACCGTCGCGCTAACCCTAACCCTAACAGTTTACCCAGGCCTAGTACATCAAAATGACATGAGGAACACTTTTTCACTATCATGGCACCTACGAACATCAAAGGACTCACCCTAACTTTTATTCGAGATTCTGAACAATACGGGATCACTTTAATTGACCGTACTCTCACCGTTACACTACCCTAACCCTAGCCTCCTCCACAGGCCCATAGTGTCAACATGACATACAGGGAAACATTCCCACTGTCGTGACAAGTACGAACATCAAAGCCCTCACCCTATCTTTGACTCGAGATTACAAACGTGACACAATAACTTTAATTGACCCTATACTCACCGTTCGGCTAACCCTAACCCTAGCCTTCTCCTTAGGCCCAGGGCATCAATATGACATACAGGGACACTTTTCCACTGTCCTGACACCAACGAACATCAAAGTACTCACCCTAACTTTAACTCGAGATTCTGAACGTGACGTTAACACTTTAATGCACCCTACTCTCATCATTCGCCTAACACTAACTCTAGACTTCTCCCCAGTACCAGTGTGCCAATATGACACACAGGGACACTTTTACATTGTCCAGACACATACGAACATCAAAGTACTCACCCTAACTTTTACTCGAGATTCTGAACGTGACGGTATCACTTTAATTGAACCTATTCTTGCCTTTCCCCTAACTCTAACACTAGCCTTCCAGAGAACCAGAATATCAATTTGACATACAGGGAAACTTTTCCACTGTCCTGACCCCTATGAACATCAAAGTACTCACCCTACCTTTGACTCAAGATTCCGAACGTGACATAATAACTTTAATTGACCATACACTCACCATTCGGCTAACCCTAACCCTAGCCATCTCCCCAGGCCGAGGGCATCAATAGGATCTACAGGGACACTTTTCCACTGTCCTGACACATACGAACATCAAAGTATTCTCCCTAACTTTGAGTCGAGATTCCAAACGTGACGGTATCACTTTTATTGACCCTACACTCACCGTTGCGCTAACCTATCCCTAGCTGTTTACTCAAGCCTAGTGCATCAAAATGACCTGAGGAAGAATTTTTCACTATCATGGCACGTACGAACATCAAAGGACTCACCCTTAATTTGACTCGAGATTCCGAACTTGACGGTTTCACTTTAATTGACCCTACTCGCACCGTTCGGCTAACCCTAATCCTAGCCTTCTACCCAGGTCTAATGCATCAAAATGACCTGCAGGGACACTTTGCCACTGTCCTGACCCCTACGAACATCAAAGTACTCACACTAACTTTGACATGAGATTCCGAACGTGACGGTATCACTTTAATTGATCCTGCTCTCGCCGTTCCCCTAACCCTCACACTAGCCCTTTCCCAAGGACCAGAGTGTCAATATGACATACAGGGAAACTTTTCCACTGTCCTAACACCTAGGAACATAAAAGTACTCACCCTAAATTTGACTCGAGATTCCTAATGTAATGGTGTCACTTCAATTGTAGCTATTGTCACCGTTCCTCTAACCATAATCCTAGCCTTCTCCCCACTACTAGAGTGTCAATTTGACATTCATGGTCACTTTTCCACTGTCCTGACTCCTATGAACATCAATGTACTCACCCTAACTTTGACTCGAGGTTCCGAACGTTACTGTGAAACTTGAATGGCCCTACACTCTCCGTTCCTCTAACCCTAACCCTAGACGAATCCCCAGTACCAGAGTGTCAATATGAAATACAGGGACACTTTCCAACTTTCCTGACACCTACCAACATCAAAGTACTCACCCTATCTTTGACTCGAGACTCCGAACTTGATACAATAACTTTAACTTACCCTATACTCACCGTTCGGCTAATCTTAAACCTAGCCTTCTCCCCAGGACTAGTGTATCAATATGACCTACAGGACACTTTTCCACTGTCCTGACACCTACGAATATCAAAGTACTCACCCTAACTTTGACTGGAGATTCCGAACATGATGGTTTCACTTCCATTGACCCTACTCTCACCGTTCGGCTAACCCTATCCCTAGCCGTCTTCCTTGGACTAAGGCATCAAAATGACCTACTGGTGTACTCCTTCACTGTCCTGACAAGTACGAACATCAAAGTACTCACCCTAACTTTGACTCAAGATTCCGAATGTGATGGTTTCACTTTAATTGACCCTACTTTCACCTTTCCCCTAAACGTAACCCTAGCCTTGTCCCCAAGTCCAGAGTGTAAATATGATATACAGGTAAACATTCCCATCTCCTCACACCTAAAAACATCAAAGTACTCACCCTATCTTTGACTCGAGATTCCGAACGTGACACAATAACTTTAATTAACCCTAAACTCACCGTTCGGCTAACCCTAACCCTAGTCCTCTCCACAGGCCTAGGGCTTCGATATGACATACAGGAACACTTTTCCACTGTCCTGACACCAACGAACATCAAGGTACTCATCCTAACTTTTACTCGAGATACCTAACATGACGGTTTCACTTTAATTGACCCTACTTTCACTGTTCGGCTACCCCTAACCCTACACTTCACCCCTGGCCTAAGGCATCAAAATGACCTACAGGAATGCTCTTTCACTTTTCTGAAACCGAAATACATCAAAGTTCTCACCCTAACTTTTACTGGAGATGGCGAACGTGATGGTATCACTTTAATTGACCCTAATCTCACCGTTAGCCTAACCCAAACCCTAGCCTACACTCAGAACCAGAGTGTCAATATGACATACAGGGAAACTTTTCCACTGTCCCGACACATAAGAACATCAGAGCACTCACCCTAGGTTTGACACGAGAATCCAATCGTGTCAGTATCACTATTATTGACCCTATACTCACCGTTGCACCAAACCTAACCCTAGCCATCAACCCATGCCTAGTCCATCAAAATGACCAGAGAGACACTTTTTCACTATACTGACACCTACGAACATCAAAGTACTCACCCTAACTTTCATTCGAGATTCTGAACGTGACGGTATTACTTTCATTGACTGTATTCTCATCGTTCCCCTAAACCTAACCCTAGCCTTGCCCCAAGGCCCAGAGTGTCAATATGACATACAGGGAAACTTTTCCACTCTCCTGTCACCTACGAATATGAAAGTACTTACATTAACTTTGACTCGATATTCCGAACGTGATGGTATCACTTTAATTGACCCTACTCTCGCAGTTCCCCTAACCCTAACTCTAGCCCTAGCCCAAGGACCAGAGTGTCAATATGACCAACAGGGACACATTTCCACTGTCCTGACACCTACGAACATCAAAGTATTCACCTTAATTTTCACGCGAGTTTCCGCACATAACTGTATCAGTTCTATTGACCCTACATTCACCGTTGCGCTCACCCTAACCCTACTGTCTACCCAGGCTTTGTGTATCAATATGACCTACAGGGACAATTTTCCACTGTCCTGACACCTACGAACATCAAAATACTCATACTAACTTTGACATGAGATTCGAAACGTGAGGTATCACTTTAATTGACCCTACTCTCGCTGTTACCCAAACACTCACCCTAGCACTTTCCCAAGTACCAGAGTATCAATATGACATACAGGGAAACTTTTCCACTGTCCTAACACCTACGAACATAAAAGTACTCACCCTAAATTTGACTCGAGATTCCGAATGTAATGGTGTCACTTCAACTGTAGCTATTGTCACCGTTCCTCTAACCCTAATACTAGCCTTCTTCCCACTACTAGAGTGTCAATTTGATTTTCAGGGACACTTTTCCACTGTCCTGACACCTACAAACATAAAAATACTCATACTAACTTTGACTTGAGATTCGAAACGTGACGGTATCACTTTAATTGACCCTACTCTCGCCGTTACCAAAACACTCACCCTAGCACTTTCCCAAGTACCAGAGTATCAATATGACATACAGGGAAACTTTTCCACTGTCCTAACACCTACGAACATAAAAGTACTCACCCTAAATTTGACTCGAGATTCCGAGTGTAATGGTGTCACTTCAACTGTAGCTATTGTCCCCGTTTCTCTAACCCTAATACTAGTCTTCTTCCCACTACTAGAGTGTCAATTTGACTTTCAGGGACACTTTTCCACTGTCCTTACACCTACGAACATCAAAATACTCATACTAACTTTGACTTGAGATTCGAAACGTGACGGTATCACTTTAATTGACCCTACTCTCGCCGCTCCCCTAATCCTAACCCTAGCGCTCCCCCCAAGACCAGAGTGTCAATATGACATACAGGGATATTTTTCCACTGTCCTGACACCTATGAACATCAATGCACTAACCCTAAGTTTGACTCGAGAATCCAAACGTGACGGTATTACTTTTATTGACCCTGGACTCACCGTTGCGCTAACCCTAACCCTAGCCGTCAACCCAGGCCTAGTGCATCAAAATGACCAGAGGGACACATTTTCACTATCCTGACAACTATGAACATCAACGTACTCATCCTAACATTTATTCGAAATTCTGAACGTGACGCGATTACTTTCATTGACTGTTTTCTCACCGTTCCAATAAACCTAACCCTAGCCTTCTCCCAAGGCCCAGAGTGTCAATATGATCTACAGGGAAATATACCCACTGTCCTGACACCTACGAACATCAAAATACACACCCTATCTTTGACTCAAGATTCTGAACGTAAGACAATAACTTTAATTGACCCTACACTCACCGTTCGGCTATCACTAACCCTAGCTGTCTCCCCATGCCTAGTGCATCAAAATGACCTACAGGGACACTTTTCCACTGTCCTGACACCTACGAACATCAAAGTACTCAACCTATCGTTGACTCGAGATTCCGAATGTGACACAATAACTTTAATTGACCTTACACTCAACGTTCGGCTTACCATAACCCTACGAATATCAAGGGACTCACCCTAACTTTTATTCGAGATTCTGAACGACACGGGATCACTTTAATTGACCGTACTCTCACCGTTATCCTACCCTAACTCTAGCCTCCTCCACAGGCCCATAGTGTCAAAATGACATACAGGGAAACATTCCCACTGTCGTGACACCTACGAACATCTAATTGCTCACCCTATCTTTGACTCGAGATTACAAACGTGACACAATAACTTTAATTTACCCTATTCTCACCGTTCCTATAATCCTAATCCTAGCCGTCGCACCATGCCTAGTTTATCAAAATGACCTAAACGGAAACTTTTTCACTGTCCTGATACCTATGAATATCAAAGTAATCACCCTAACTTTGAGTTGAGATTCCGAACGTGACAGTATCACTTTAACTAACCCAACTCTTACCGTTCCCCTAACCCCAACCCTAGCTTTCTCCATAGCACCAGTGTATCAAAATAACTTAATGTGATACTTTTTCACTATCCTGACACCTACGAACATCAAAGCACTCACCCTAACTTTGACTCGAGTTTCCAAACGTGACATTATCAATTTAATTGTCCCTACACTCACCCTTCCCGTAACCCTAACCGTAGGCGATTCCCCACTCCCATAGTATCAATATGACATACAGAGACACTTTTCCACTGACCTGTCACCTACAAACATCAAAGTACTCACCCTAAATTTGACTTGAGATTCCGAACTTGACAGTATCATTTTAATTGACCCAACTCTCACCGTTCCCCTAAACCTAAACCTAGCCGTCTCCCCACTCCCAGAGTATCAATATGACATACAAGGACAGTTTTGACCTGACCCTACACCTACAAACACCCTAAATTTGACTCGAGATTCTGAACATGACATTATCACTTTAATTGACCCTAGTCTCACAATTCACCTAACCCTAACCCTAGTGATGGTATCACTTTAACTGACCCTATTCTCACTGTTCCGATAACCCCAAAACTAGCCGTCGTACCAGTCCAAGTGTATCAAAATTACCGAAAGGAAACTTTTTCCCTGTCCTGAAACCTACGAATATCAAAGTACTTACACTCAATTTCACTCGAGATTCCGAACGTGACAGTATCACTTTAACTGAACCAACTCTCACTGTTCCTATAAGCCTAACCCTAGCCATCTCCCCAGTGCCAGAGTATCAATATGACCTACAGGGACAGTTTTCAACTGACATGGCACCTACAAACATCAAAGCACTCACCATAAATTTGACTCGAGATTCCGAACGTGACGGTACCACTTTAATTGACCCTACTCTTACCGTTTCTTTAACCTAACCGAAGCGCTCTGACCAGTCCCAGTGTATCAAAATGAACTAAAGGGATACTTTTTTACTGTCCTGACACCTACAAACATCAAAGTACTCACCCTAACTTTGACTCGAGATTCAGAATGTGACGGTATCACTTTAATTTACCTTTCTCTCACTTTTTTCCTAACCGTAACCCTAGAAGATTCTCAAGGCCCAGAGTCTAAATATGACTTTCAGGGACACTTTGCCACTGTCCTGAACCTACAAACATCAAAGAACTCACCCTCACTTTGACTCGAGATTTCAAACGTGACGACACCACTTAAATTGACCTTACTCTCACCGTTCCCCGAACCCCAAACCTAGCTGACTCCTCAGTCCCAGAGTATTCATAAGACATTCAGGGACACTTCTCCACTGACCTGACACCTACGAACATCAAAGTACTCACGCTGACTTTGACTCAAGATTCTGAACGTGATGGTATCACTTTAATTGACCCTATTCTCACCGTTCCGATAACTCTAACCCTAGTTGTCACACCAGACCTAGTATATAAAAATGACCTAAAGGGACAGTTTTTCATTGTCCTGACACCTACGAAAATGAAAGTACTCAGCCTCACTTTGACTCGAGATTCCGAACGTGATGTTATCACTATAATTGAACCAACATGCACCGTGCCCCCAACCCTAAACCTAGCCGTCGCTCCACGGCTAGTGAATCAAAATGACCTAAAGGGAAACTTTTACCCTGTCCTGCCAAGTACGAATATCAAAGAACTCAACCTAACTTTGACTCGGGATTCCGAACGTGACTCTATCACTTTCATTGACCCTACTCTTACCTTTCCCCTAACCCAAACCCTAGCTGTCTCCCCAGACCCAGTGAATCAAAACAATCTACATGGATACTTTTTCAGTGTCCTGACACCTATGAAAATCAACGTACTCATTCTCTCTTTGATTCCAGATTCTGAATGTGATGGTATCACGCTCATTGACCCTTCTCTCACCTTTCCCCTAACACTCACCCTAGACTTCTCCCCATTCCAGAGAGTCAATATGACATAAAGGGACCCTTTTCCAATGTTCTGACACCTAAAAACATCGAAGAACTCACCCTCACTTTGACTCGAGATTCAGAATGTGACAGTATCACTTTAATATACCCTTCTCTAACCGTTCTCCTTACCCTATCCCCAGAAAACTCGCAAGCCCCAGAGAGTCAGTAATACCTTCAGGGACACTTTTCCAATGTCCTGACACCTACGAACATCAAAGTACTCCCCCTAACTTTGACTCGAGATTCAGAATGAGACGGTATCACTTTGATTTACCCTTCTCTCGCCGTTCTCCTTACCATAACCCTAGAAGACTCCCAAGCCCCAAAATGTAAATAATACATTCAGGCACATTTTTCCACAGTCCTGACACCTACGAACATCAAAATACACACCCTCAGTTTGACTTGAGATTCCGAATGTGATGGTATCACTTTAATTGGCCCTACTCTTCCCGTTCTGTTGACCCTCACCCTAGAGGAATCCCCAGTCCCTGAGTGTCAATATGACATACAGGGACACTTTTCCAATGTCCAGACACCTACGGACATCAAAGTACTCACCATTACTTTGACTCGAGATTCCGAACGTGATGGAATCATTTTAATTGACCCTACCTTCACCGTTCCGACAACCCTAACCCTACCGTCGCACCAGGCCTAGCGTTTCAAAATGATCTGAAGGGAAACATTTTCTCTGTCCTGACAAGGACGAACATCAAAGAACTCACTGTAACTTTGGCTGGATATTCTGAACGTGACGGTACCACTTTAATAGACCCTACTCTTACTTTTCCCATAACCCTAACCCTAGCCATCAAACCGGGACCAGTGTATCAATTTGACTTTCAGGGATACTTTTCACTGTCCTGATACTTACGAACATCAAAGTACTCACTCTATCTTTGATTCGAGGTTCTGAATGTGACGGTATCACTTTAATTGACCCCTCTCTCACATTTCCCATAATCCTAACCCTAGCCTTCTCCCCAGAATAGAGTGTCCATATGACATATAGGGACACTTTTCGAATGTCATGACACTTACAAACATCAAAGTTCTCACCCTAACATTCAGTCAATTTTCTGAACCTGATGGTATCATTCAATTGACCCTATTGTCCCCGTTCTGCTAACCCTAACCCTCACCATTGCCCCAGGCCTAGTATATCAAAATGACCTACAGGAAAACTTTTTCACTGTTCTGACACCTAGAACATCAAAGTACTCACCCTAACTTTGACTCGAGATTCCGATCGTGACGGTATCACTTTCATTGACCCTACACTTACCGTTCTGTTAACCGTAACCCTAGAGGAAGCACCAGTCCCTGAGAGTCAATATGACATAAAAGGACACTTTTTCAATATCCTAACACCTACGGACATCAAAGTACTCACCATTACTTTGACTCGAGATTCCAAACGTGACGGTATCACTTTAATTGACCCTATTCTCACCGTTCCGATATCCCTAACGGTAGCCGTCGCACCAGGCCTAGTGGGTCCAAATGACCTAAAGGGAAACTTTTTCCCTGTCCTTACAAGTACGAACATCAAAGTACTTACCCTAACTTTGACTCGGGATTCCGAACGTGACGCTATCACTTTCATTGACCCTACTCTTACCTTTCCCCTAACTCAAACCCTAGCTGTCTCCCCAGACCCAGTGTATCAAAACAACCTACAGGGATACTTTTTCAGTGTCCTGACACCTACGAACATCAACGTACTCATTCTCT
>PVJL010020770.1:0-11515 GCA_004026885.1 Lyroderma lyra
GACTGTTGTCACAGAGGGTGTGTGACCTCATGCACGGGAGACACATGCCTTCCCTGGTGAGGGGGCTCGTCCCCCACCCCCGAGAGCAGCACCCAGGGATCTGTGGTTGGACCCATGGAATCGCCACCCTGGGTGGAGCCTGGACTCCCACGGACGCTTTTGTTGGGGGTTTGGCAGCTCCTCCTCCAGCCGGGTCATTACCCACCTTTCGACAAGGGCTGGGCACCCGACCACCTGCACAGACGAGACCCGGTCTTGTCCCCCTTTACGGCTCCGGCACGTTCTGTTCATTCTTGGTTTGTCTGTTTGTAAGTAGGGGACGGCCACGCGGCGTGTCAGTGCCGGTGTTGGCAGAATGGTGCAGCCCTGGCGCCCGCGCCCCGGCTCTGCCTCAGGAGCCTCTCGGGGCGTCTCCACGCTGCTCGTGGTCTAAGCGTCGCTCATTGTACTTAATCGGCTTTGGGTTTCGTCTGTTTGTTTCGATGAAAGGACTAATGGAGGCGGGTTTTTTAGAGCCCGTTTGAATGGAACTCCATCACTTAAAACGCAAATGGACGTCCTGAGGAGGCCCGCTGTGCCCAATGCCGTTTCCGCCCCCGCGGGCCCTCGGAGAATGGGGGTGCGCAGAGCTTCGTCTCTGCTGCGTGTGCGGTGGCCGCAGGCTTGGCGCGGAACGCCTGGGGGTTTCACGTCCGTGGGCTCCCCCAGCCCCCTCCCATAGCACGACTGATCCGCCAACGCACCCCGCCATTTGGATCAGCAGAGGGGGGCTGTGCACACAGAGGTGCCCCCCGCCGCTCTGGGGGGCTGTGGAGGGCGATGGCAGCCGGCCGGGCCGTGGGCCGCTGCCCGTGGCTGGCGCTCCGCTCTCGGGACCGGAATGAACAGTATGGTCACCGCACGGGGGAGACTGTCCCCGCCGCGGCTTGGCCGGGAGGCATGGCTGGCCGGCACGAGGGTGTGGGGATTCGA
This sequence comes from Lyroderma lyra, assembly GCA_004026885.1. Taxonomy (NCBI): domain Eukaryota; kingdom Metazoa; phylum Chordata; class Mammalia; order Chiroptera; family Megadermatidae; genus Lyroderma; species Lyroderma lyra. The sequence continues at coordinate 973 of PVJL010020770.1, forward strand.
TTTTGATTGAACTGCAGAGTGGAGCGGGCCAGGGGTGTCGGCGGAGGCTAAACGCCTGCAGAGCCATAAAGTTTTATTCGTCTGAGGCTTTCCAATACCCTGTGGATGGAATATTGGAAAAGGTGTCAAGGGACACGAAATGGAAGTGCCCAAACCGTAAACGCAGGCAGGAGCCACAAACTTCTTCTTGCTGAGTATGTAATTAAGGGCTCAAAAGAGAGAGAGGGAGAAGGAGGGAGAGAGGGAGAGAGAATGTTCCGTGATACTGTGGATTCTCCCCTCTTTAAAGAAAAGGAAAATGGCCCCTCACCCTGTGACGCCCTTACCCCCCAGGACGTCCTCGGGTCAGCAGCATGTGGACGCCCGGCCCCCACGCCATTCTCATTCGCAGTTGCTTCGGACTTAATGTGGGGGGACGGGCGGGGTGAGCGGGGCGCATCGTGGGGCCCCGGGCGCTGCACGTCTGCCACCACAGACTGGCCTCCTTGCCCCGCGGCGCCCGGGGTTGGGCAGCTGATGGAGGGACTTGTGTGGCCTCGGGGAGTTGTGTCCGTGGGCTGTGAGCCAGCCGCCACTCTGCGGTGAGGTCACGCAGGAGGTGGGGGTGGGGACAGCCGCGCCGGGCACAGCTTCCGTCCTGGCCCTTCGTCACGTGCAGTGTGTCCGCTCGTCTGAAAGTTGCTGGCATGGATGTAAAGAAACACCTGCAGGCTTTCAGCGTTGGGCCGCCGTGTCCAGCTCCGACCAAACCGGTCTGCGTAATGAGCGATGTCAGCGGCGCGTCCGTGCGGGCCCCGCTGTGCAGGTGCGTCTTTTCTCTGTCCGTGTGCTACGCATCACCGTCTAGAAACACGCCGATGAGTCAGTGGGGCTTGGTGAGGTTCGCACGGAGAACCGGAAAAGTTGGCTCTCGTGCTGTTGGAGCCCCACGTTGGCTTTGATGCTTGGTTTGGAAGCGGTGGCACGCCTGGGCTGACATTACCTCTCTGGGATTTGTAAAGCTTCTTAAACCCCGCGTTGCATAGATCGGTGCTACAACGATGCTTCGTCACCGTTTAGTTTTTCTAAAAGTAAGCTCTGTGAACACCTACGTAACCGAACAATCGTTGACAAGCTGCCCCGGAGGGAGCGTCCTCAATGTGAGCGGTCAGGCGGCAGGATGGGCAAGTGGGCCCTGTCAACATTAAATTGCATCCCCTCCTCCCCTAGGCTTTCGGCAAAAATGTCATCTGAGTGGATGTTTGCCCGGTTGGGAATTCATCCTCATTTGCAAGGGAGAGGATGGGAAGGGGCTGTTAGGAGGTACTACTCACGCGGTCGCCTTTGAACTTGGTAAGATGGGCGGAAATTGCCCCGCGCGTAGGCTGCTCTCAGCCATGAAATTCGGGTCTTGACGGCAGAGATCTGTTACGGTGTTACCGTCGGCTGCGAGTTACTGCCACACGCAGACGCGTGAAAATCACATTTCGCTTCCATCTCCCTTAACACCCGGCTGCGCTGAGACAGGAAAGCTGCCTGGGGCGCGGAATCTAAGGAGCCGCTCACTGTCAGGCGCTGACCTTGAACTGGGACCACTCTGAGCACAAGGGCCTCCTTAACTCTTGCTCCCGGGGCTCTTACCGACCTAGTTCTGGGCAGGCCGCGTTCGGTCTGCATCTCGGCGACAGAAGAACCTCCCTGACGGAAGCGAGGCACACGCAGCTCTCTCTGTAACCTGCCCCGTTTCTCCTACAGAAAGCGGACGTGGTCGTGCAGTTCGGTTTGGTTGCCGCCTCCACTGGGCCTCCCGGAACGGCCAGGCGCGCTCTGTCCGGTCGTAACATGCATCTTGTCTTTGATCCCGCTGCGGCGAGGGCCTGACGTTAGCTCACACACTTCGTGTGCCACACACCTTATTAAGGGGTGCCGTTGCCAGGGCCCTCCGTTAAAAGGACATGTGCTGGCATTCCCGGGTCGCAGTTTGCTGAGCAGGTTTCGAAGGATTAATCGTTGGCCACGGTCGGGCTCGGAAGTGGTGGAAACGGGACTGAGGTGCGCGGAGCAGGGGACACGTCTGTAACCGGCACCTTCACGTGGGACAGTGAGCGGCTGACAAGGACGCTCATCGTTCCCGACGCAGCAGCCACCCCTTGCCCGTTACGGGCACCTCCTCCCGCTCCTCCTCGGCAAAGCCCCGCTGGGCAGGTGCCGTTGTTACTGCTGCTTTGCAGGTGAGGGCGTGGCCGCTTGGAGAAATGGAGTCCTCACCTCAGGACGACGGGGCCTGACCTCCCGCTTAGGTCTGGGGGCGCAGTCGCAGGCGTGTCGGCTCCTGGGAAGAGGTGCTGGGACCTCTGGGACCTCAGAGCCAGCAGCCGCCGTCTGCAGGGCGTCAGGGCACTAGTTTTTGCAGACACGACGGGGCAGGATTTTGTGCGTTTCTTTGTGGAAGAGGAAGGGGGGCCGTGGGGATGCCCTACTGTGGTCGGGGACGGAGCTCCGAGGGGGCGGGTGGGAGCTGCCAGTCACTGCGATGACCGTGTCCCAGTGCTTGCGCGGCCGGCGGCGTTGGCAGCCCTCGGCCGCAAGGTGTCGTTGGGGCTGGTCAGCCCCGAGGGGTCCCCCGGGCGCTGGCGGCGTCTGCTGCGCGGTGTGTGTGAGTGGAGAAAACTTGCAAGGATGAGTCATTTCGGGTTCGCCTCCCGGGACACGCCTGCGCTTGTAACCCTGGCTCGTTCTGACGCCCCGAGAGGTCTCTGTGACGCCGAGCAGGGCGGGAGGGGGACCGGACGCCTGCCCGCCCCCGCTCCCGCGGGCGTGTGAGGGCAGCAGAGCTGCGCAGCAGGCCGGACTCCCTCAGAGGGGCCTGCTGCGTGCCCGTCACGGCTGTGCTTTCGGTGACTGCTGTCAGCACGAGGCCCCGCCCCTTGTCCCCGCGGTAACCGGGGGACGGGCGTCACAGTCCCACGTCTCCACGCATGGAACATGGGGAACCGGGCCACCACCTGTCGTCTTTCTCTGCAGCGGGTCGCCGGTCACGGCCCAGGTGCCTCTGCCGTCGCCTGTTGACCGGTCAAGGAGGCACGCACCTCGGAAGCTCTCAGGGGCCCCTGGAGAACTACCTTGTGACTGAGTGCGCAGGGCCTGCGCAGATGGTGGCGACATGTAGGTAGCCATCGTCCTTCTAGCTGTGTGGACGCATTCCTGTGGACAAAGGTATTCAGGTCACAAACACGTTGTCCTCACGATGTCCTGGATAAAACGCTTGACTCCATCGGCGCTGCCCACTGGGGTTCCCATGCGGACCCAGACGTCTGGCTCCTTTTCCAGGACCAGGAGAGTGGCCACACCGCTCTCTCCCCCGGGGCGGGGGAGCTGTCAGTGGGGGGCACTGCCCAGCCCCCGCTGTCCGAGCTCTGTTTCTTTAGCCGCAGGGGCATCTGCATTTGCGTCCTGATGGAGTCCTGAGGCGTGTGTGTCGTGCGTGTGCGCAGGTGTGCACACAGGGTCCTACGTGAGCAGCGAGGTTTCTGGAACCTGCCAGTGTTTTGTTCCCTTAAATGATCTAAACGTTCTGGATGCTGTGCGTCCCCCCTGAACAAAAAGACCCGCAGGAGCAGGCTCCCCGGAGAGTTACGAGGCGTAAGTCTGTCCGCACCTTCCCAGTGGGTCGTAAGGACACGATGTCACACAGAGCTCTGGGCCGTGACAGCGTGTGAATGGCACGCGGCTGCCGCCCTGACGCTTCCTTATTACTTTTATTACGCGCCCCCACGAGAGCCCTGGGCACCCCGGGGCTGCCTGCACCCCCTGTGTCCGCCCCGCCTCGGGCAGAGGCTCCTGGGCGAGTCCTGTCTGCGGAGAGTTTACGAGGCCTTGCCCACGCCTGCTTCCTCTGGGGCTGCCCACCGCGTGTCCCGCCCCGGCCTGCGGCCTCCCCCGGCCTCCCGGCCCGCGCCCTCTCCTGCAGGGTCACAGTGGCAGGTCCGCAGGGTCCCCAGCTCTCATGCTACCACCTGCGACATCAGGGCCCAGGGCCGCCCCGTGTGTCACGTCACGTCACGTCAGACCCCCACGCACACACCGTGCGCCCTCTTGCTGCGTGTGCACCGAGAGCTGACCACGTGCCAGTGGCACTTTGCACGATCTGGGGGAGCAGGCCCTGTGGTGCTGGGCGCCTGTCACTGGGCCAGCGGCCCTGCCCTGCAGACCGCCGTGGGGTCAGCCGCCTTCGGATCCGAGCGCTGCTGGAGCGGCCCCGCGGAGGGCGCGTGCTCGTATCGCGGTCGGTTCTCAGCCCTGCTCCTTGCGCGGGCAGGATCTGGGTTGCCGTGGGCGGGCGGTGCCTTGTGTGGCCTGCGCACCCCGACCCAGGCACACCTGTGCCCCAGTCTTGGTCTCCCCGGATCGTGGAGCATTGGGTGTTTTCTGCTCCCCCACCTTCAGGGTTCTCGTCTGCAGGAAGGGCTGCGGGGTCCGCCTCCCAGGCACCAGCGGGTACGGAGGGAGCCGGCCCTTACCGCTCCATGGCTACAGCTGCTGGGGACCCCCCCTGTCCCTACCCGGCTCGTGGCCCTCCACATCTGCCCTCGGCCTGCAGGCCCCTGGCCGGAGCTGCGTCCCCCGTGCCCATCTGCAGCCCGTCTGACTTTGGCCGCGCGCTGACCCCGGGATGCGCATGCTTGCGGCGTGGAGTGGGCCCGCGGTGGGCCGTCACGACGGTTAACAGGAAAACGGGCCCGGAGCCGCGCCCGGCCGTGCGCTGCAGCGAGAGGCAGGTCGGAGCTGCTATCTGGCATCTCACTCTCTCTTCTCCCCTTTCCTGTTTGGACTTGAAAGGCGGCGGAGCCGGGCCCTGACAGTTGACGGAAATGCTGCAAGGAGACGGTGTTTATTTACAGTGGGCCGCGGCGCTGCTTGTTCAGGATGCGGTTTCTTGCAGGAAGTTCTGTCCCCACCCCCGCGTGTCTCCAAAAAAGAAATCCTGATGGCTGAGGCCTGTGCTGGCTGGAGCGGCCCGGGACCGGCCTGCACTTGGAGGGCTGGCCGAGCGCCCTCTTGGGGAGCTGGGGACATGCAGGGGCCGGTGGCCGGTCCAGAGCTGGGGCCCTCCCCTGTGGGTCCCGCAGGGAGTAGGGAGACAGCAGCCTGGGCTGGAGTCTGTTTGGGGGTTTTCTTAAGCGGTCAGGTAATAGTCCTGCAGGATTTTCTCATAAACGGAGACTGTTACTAAACACGTGCACAGAGTGAGAAAAAACTGTGAAAGGATGTGAAACGGAAATGCAGTCCCCCCGCCAGGATCTTACCCCACCCCCCAACCTCTCACCTGACGTCTCTCGCACCCCTGGGGCCAGTGTGCTCAGCGTTATCGGGAAACTTGTACCCTGAGCATGTGACCCAGAATCACAGAACCTGGGTGGGGCCTGGACGTCTGTGTGGTGACATATCGTGCACGTGGTTGTGGTGGCCTAGGACTGAGACGGGGGGACTTTGTGCACTGGCCCTCAGACTTGAGTGTGAGGACCGCTGGAGGGCTGGTTCATGAGCAGCATAGGCGAGAGCGCCGCGGCCCAGAGGTGGCGGTCCTGTGGGCGGCCGGCGGGGCCTGGGGACCCGCATTCCTCCTCCTCCTGGCCAGGGCCCCCAGCCCGCCGTGGTTCTGCGCAGTGGTCCTGGGCCTCGGATAAGCTGTGCCTTTGGGAGTGGCTGTGACTGTGTTAAAAACTAAGACCCAAACTATAGGATGGAGGCCGTGCCCCTTGTTTGTTGAGACCACCACCAGTTTGGTGCGTGATGAGTGACAATGAAGGGAACCTGGGTATCCATGTGACTCCCCCAGGCATCCTGATGCCACACCGGTTGCAGTAGACTCAGTGACTGATTCCAGGGAGTCCGTTGCTCTGTCGGAGTCAACTGGGCCGCCGTGAGATGCAGCGGAAATGCACGTGTGCCCCTGTGGGAGTGGCTTCACCAGATGTCGCAGCATGCTGCTGTTTGGCTTCTAAAGGCCTGTGCACGGAGCTGGTGGCTGGGTATCACGCCAGGTGGAGTGGTCGCATTTGTGGGCTATGCAGATGTACGGGGCAGACGTCGTGTCCTACCCCTTGGGGGTCTGTCGCCATAGGTGGCATGTCCAGACTAGACCGCACAAGGAGCGTGCAGTCTGGGCTCAGGCTTGATGCAGAGAAGTGTGCGTAGCCCAGAGGGATGTCCCAGTACAAACTGGACGGCCAGGGTACTGGCCGGTGGGAGGGCTTCCCAGGCCCGATGGGGTCGGAAGGAGCAGTGGGGGTTGTCCAGGTGGTCCAGGGGAAGGACATGCACACAGGCAAAGGCAGCGGTTGGGGGTGTCATTGCCGCCTCCGGAGAGGTGTGACGTGTGGAACTCTTGAGAGTTGTTGGAGGGTGAGCTCTGAATTGCAGGATTCCGATGACGACACCAGTAGGGTTGGAGCTGTGGAGACCCTTGTGATATGGGTAGCTTTGGGCAGAATGGAGCAGCTTTATAATGTACAGAGGACAGTGACCCCCTCACAGCACAGAGAAAGTAATTTTTCCTGAAATTTACCCCCTGAATCCCAAAGTTCTTGTGTAGTCCGTGCGGGGTTAACAGGCTGCCGAGATGCACGAGGGACTCGGCAGGGAGGCGGGTTATGGTGTCACGGTCCCTGTGGCCCCACCGTGTGTCCTGTTGGATGGCAGCCGTGTTGCTGTTCTCTTGGAGCCCTGAAATGGCCGGTGCGGGAAGCAGCAGTGAGAATCCCATCCAGATTCTCCAGGCCGACTGAGATCCTGCTGGCGGCCCTGGCTTTGGGTTGTCCTTGACCCTTGACCTCTTCAAACGTGTTTTTCGGTGAAACTGAGTTGTGGCAGCATCGCTATCCTACAAATTAGAGGAGTGGTGCAGTGACCCACCGAGAGCACGCATGCAGCGCTGTGTCTCAGGTCCTGGTTGCTCAAAAGCACGTGTGTGTGAACGAAGGCGCGGACCCACCGTGAACCTGCCCGCGGGTCCCGACGCTGATGGAGAGCCGGTTTCCAGCCTCAGTACCACTGACATTTGGGGCTGGGAAGCTCTTTGTTGTGGGCACGTGCTGTGCCTTGTGGGGTGTGTCGCAGCAGCCCTGCCCCCACCCACAGGTGCTGGTGGCATTTCCTTCCCCCCACCCCGTGACAACCCCAACTGTCTTCAAACATTTGCACGTGTCCCTGAGGGGGATACCGATCCAGGCTGCAGTGTACCCGGGGCTGTGCCATGACTTGCAAAGTGACTGGGTCCTATGGTGACCCCGCTGAGAGAGGCGCTAACTTAGAATGTAGGAAGAGAACGCAGGAGGGTGCCTGACCACTGGTGGCTTCACACACACGTCATCACTGCCATTTAATTCCACTTTCATAGGGTCTCTGGGCTGTTTATCTTTCCAGGACTTTTTCTCTTCTAAAAAATTCTAGTTAGGTAAAAATGCACATAACATGAAATCTACCACTTATCTGTTGTGAATTAACACAGCTTGGTACGTTCAGCACGTTCATATGTTCATTTTGTCGTACAGACATGTCCCGAAGCTCCTCATGTTGCAAAACTTCAGTTGTGCCCCTTAAATCGTAGCCCCCATCTCCGTCCCGTCTACCTTGCGCGTGGCCCCTGGCAGCCCCCACTCTGCCATCCCCATGATGGGGATAGCTCTGGGGACCTTCTCTAGGCGGAACTGCACTCTGTCCTCGTGCAACTGCTTCTTTCATGTCACGTAACGTCCTTCGTGTCCATCCGTGCTGGAGCACGTGACGGATTTCTCTCCGTGTGAAGGCGGAGTCGCATCCCATCCTACGTGCGTTCTGCATTCCACGCGGCACCGCCGGCGCCCCTCAGGAACCGTGCTGTTGCGGACGCGGTGTGCATCTCACTCCGCGTCCCCACATCCCGTGCCCCCTTCCTCTGGCGGTACACCCAGAAGTGTGTTTGCTGGGTCGTGTGCTTGCTCGTCCTGAATGTCCCTACCTTTTCTTATCTGAGGGGACAGGGACCAGCCGTCCTCGGGTCCGGCTGCACCCTTCCCGGAGGATTTCGTTGCTATCCTCCCACCCTCTTTGCGCCTGTGGAGACACTCAGTTGTCAGGGACCAGAGCCGGGCTGTTGCTTGCACCCGGGAACCTGCGCCTCTTAGTTGCGTCCCCGGGACCCCTGCTGCTGGTCCAAGCTGTGCCCCTTGTGCACCTGCCACTTGCAGACAGCGACGTTCCTGTGCAGCTCAACAAGGTGGGCGTGGACCTGGGCCTGGTGACCCTGTAGCTTTCCCACCCCCTTCGGGGTGGCAGACACACCTGTGCATACCTGCAGACTAGTGGTGTTCACGTCTGTCCAGCCAGCAAGGCAGGGGAGGGGCCGCACGAAGGGCTGGTGCAGGCGCAGAGCTGCTCCTGAGTCCAGGGGGCGGGGAGGCGAGTCAGGAGGAACACGTACCCCTGTAACCCGCGTGCACGTTTTCAGTGTGTGAGTTTATTTCAGGTTATAGGCCTTTCTGCCCTGCGTACCCAGAGGCTATCCCAGGGCCCCTGCCTCCCCCCTCCCCCACCCCGTGTGCGGTGTCAGATTCTGAAAGTGGTGCAGATTGTCAGTGTCGTCTTCTCATGGTGGGCCCATGGCCAATGGTGTGTGCGTGACGGTAACAGCAGACGTTACTGCTGTGTTCTGATAGCCGTGTACGGAGTGTTCACGTGTTTAGGGAGAAGGGGTGACCTCACGTCTGGCGCCCGTGTTTGACTCACAGGTTTGCTGGTCCCGGGACATGCTGTAGAGAACGCTCCTCAGCCATGCCATACTGCAAGGCTCCTGCGCGCTCACTCTGCCTGTCGGAGCCGCATGCTGAGCTGCGTGCCGAGCTTCTCGGCAGACTAACTTAGGGAGGAGCTGCACCCTTAGCCTGAAGATGAGTGTAGACTCCCAGAGTTCTGGTTTCTGGAGGCTGTGAGGCTGCAAAGCAGTGGCCCTGCACGGTGGGCACCATGCGCCAGCGTCACACCCTCTGGGACCCGAGTGGAGACGGAGACCCAGGCCCTGCTGTTGGGTGGGGCCGAGCTCGGGGACCCAGGGGACCAGGAAGGAGCAGGTTATGAGCCAGGGAGGGACAGGAAAAGGAAGCTTCCGGAAGGGAGAAGAATGAGGGCCGTTGGGCCAGGGCCAGGCCCAGGGCCAGGGCCTGGGCGGAGCACCCATTGTGCTAAGTGCCTGGAGGGGCCCAGGGTCAGATGCCACTCCGGGTGGAGTAGCCAGATGAGGAGGAACGTCCACAGATCAGCGCAGAGAAGTGGGGGCTTGGGGGCAAATGTGGGGGCCTATGGGTCAGTCCCCTGCATGTCATGGTCTGTGGGCACCAAGGTTCCATGAGGACTGTGACACGGGTGCCAGCTCCTCTGCAAGGGTCCCTGACATGTGCTGGGTCTCAGGGAGTCTTCGCGTCATGGTGGTGGTTTCCCGTGTCACATGTACCCCCTCAAGAAATGGTTGCTGCAGATAGGTTTTCTACAACAAGCAGCATAGGGGACCCTGAGGGGGACCCTGGGATGGTCCGTGGTCCTACCAGCCTCTCAGGTGCCTCAGGTGATGCCAAATGAACAGGAACCCCAAGGTGGGAACCCCAAAGTGCTGGGTCTCAGGGAGTCTTCTCGTCATGGTGGTGGTTTCTCGTGTCACATGTACTCTGGAGTCACAGCAAACGCACGCAAGAACAGGATTGCGGGTCAGAGGCCGGCCTGGGGCTCCAGGTCGGAATGCGACCCAAGGCTGCAAGGCAGCTCTGTGGGAAGGTCGGAGTCTCTCTTTGGTATGTCTGTCACCAGGGGAAGGAGGACTTTGTGGTCAGGAGCTCTGGAGTTCCTCGCAAGTTCAGCAAATTCCTGTGGACAACGTGCCATGTTTAAGCAGCCTCCTGAGCCAGACGAAGGGGTCGCTGGGCACAAGGGTTTGCATCCCTGCTTAACCTCCCCTGTGCGGTGACCACAACCAGGTCCTCGACCCCGTGGAACCCAGGTCTTGGCGTCTGTGAAGCGGGAAGTGAGAGAAGCAGTCATGTGAACCCCAGGGCTCAGCCAGGGCCCCGTGTGGTGTGGCCCCAAGTGGCGTCGGACCCTGTCGGTGACCCGGACTCACGGGAGCGAGACCTCAGCTTTTACTCTCCACCGCTTTTCTCTTTGACACCCGGTTTGATCCTATGGACCTGCCAGAGAAACTGCCAGAGGGTGGCTCCTGCAGAGGGTGCAGGCTGAGCAGGGGCTGGACTTTTCCTGCCCACATGGCTCATGCCGCCTGCAGCCCCACGAAGGCCGAGGCTGAACCTCCCGGCCTACCCCCAGCCTCATGCCCCTTAGCCTCCTGGACCCGCCCCCAGCCTCGTGGCTCCTGGATCCTCCTTCAGCCTCGTGCCTGCGCGCCTTCCGGGCCCGCCCCCAGCCTCGTGCCTGCGCGCCTTCCGGGCCCGCCCCCAGCCTCGTGCCTGCGCGCCTTCTGGGCTGCACGCCTTCCGGATCCACCCCAGTCTCGTGCCTGCGCGCCTTCCGGATCCACCCC
>PVJL010020771.1:0-11514 GCA_004026885.1 Lyroderma lyra
TTTTATCCAGTCCTTTTTTAATAAGCTGTTGTTTAATCTCCATGTATATGTGGTTTTTTCTGCTTTCCTTTTACAGTTGATCTCCAATTTCAAAGCTTTGTGGTCTGAGAATACACTTGGTATGATTTCGATCTTCTTGAATTTGCTGAGGCTACTTTTGTGTCCCAGCATATGGTCTATTCTTGAGAATGTTCCATTCACACTAGAAAAGAAGGTGTAGTCTCTTTTTGCTGGATGAAGTGTCCTGTAAATGTCTATTATGTCCAATCGCTGTAATGTGTTGTTTAGAGCTATTATTTCCTTATTTATTTTCTGTTTGGATGATCTGTCTATGGCTGTTAGCGGGCTGTTTAAGTCCCCCACAATGATTGTGTATTCATCAGTTTCTCCTCTCAAGTCTGTTAATAGTGTCTTTGTATATTTTGTTGCATCCTGGTTGGGAGCATATATGTTGATTAGTGTCAACTCGTCTTGTTGCTGCATTGTGCCTTTTATTATTATGTAATGACCATCTTTGTCTTTTACTATCTTTTTAAACTTGAAGTTTATTTCATCAGATATAAGTATGGGCACTCCTGCTTTTCTCTGGTTACCATTTGCTTGGACTATTGTATCCCATCGTTTCACTCTGAGTCTGTGTTTGTCCTTATAGCTGAGGTGTGTTTCTTGGTGACAGCATATGGATGCATTCTGTTTTTTTTTGTTTGTTTTTTTTAATTCATTTTTATTGTTATACTTATTGAGGTGACATCTGTTAGCAAGGATTACATAGGTTTCAGGCATACAATTCTACAGTGCATTGCCAACTTGATGTATAATAAGTTCACCATCTAATGTGACTTCTCTTTCCATCACCTTATATTTAGCTTTCCCCCCTCCTGTTTTTTAATCCAGTCTGCTACTCTGTGTCTTTTTATTGGTGAGTTCAGTCCATTAACATTTAGAGTGATGATCGATATGTGAGGATTTCCTGTGGCCATTACTTATTTCTTTCCTTGTTGTTGTTTGTTTGTTTGTTTGTTTGTTTTTGTTACTTTCTTGTTGCCCCAACTTTGTTCCATTTTTCCTGATATTTTATTTCAGGCTGAAGAGCCTCCTTCAGTATTTCTTGGAGTGCTGGCCTCATGCTGGCCAATTCCCTCAGCTTCTGTTGGTCTGAGAAGGTCTTTATTCCACCTTCATATCTGAAAGATAATTTTGCTGGATAATTTATTCTTGGCTGGAAGTTTTTCTCTTTTAAAGTTTTGTATATTGGATTCCACTCTCTCCTGGCTTGTAGAGTTTCTGCGGAGAAATCTGATGCCAGCCTGGTGGGTTTTCCTCTAAAGGTTATAGTTCTTTTTTCCCTGGCTTCCTTGAGAATTGTCTCTTTGTCTTTAGTTTTGGACATCTTTAGTACCATGTGTCGTGGAGAAGATCCGTTGGGGTCCAGGTATCTGGTGGACCAGTTTTCTTCTTGAACTTGGGCTTCCAGATCTTTCCATAGGTTTGGGAAGTTCTCATCTATTATTTGTTTGAGTATGCTCTCTGTAGATTGCTCTGCCCCCTCTTCTATTCCTATTATCCTGATGTTGTTTTGTCTCATGGAGTCGAATATTTCTTGCAGAGTTCTTTCAATCATTTGGTTCTATATTCCCTCTCTTCCTCTTTCTGAGCTGTTTCCATGTTCTGGTCTTCAATATCACTAATTCTTTCCTCCATCTCGTTGGTCCTGTTTCCTATGGCAGTTATTTCATTGCTCACTTCTTTTATCGTATAATTTATTTCTCGTATTTCCGTCTCAATCTTTCTTATGTTTTGAATTTCTTTGTGAAATTGTTCTTTTTGTTCACAGAGTTCCTTTTTTATGTCTTTTATATCCTTTTTTATATTATTTATCTCAGCAATGGTGTTCTGCCAATAGGTTTTCCTTTCTCTCACAGCCTTTAGAATGGCTGCTTTAAATTCTCCGTCACTTAAATGAGACCTTTCCAATTGTAACAAGCTGTCTTCTGGGTAAATTTCATGTTCTTTCTGAGGAATTTTAGTTTTTAAGGAATTCATCCTGTCCGCTGGGTTCTTCCTCTTTGACATGAGGGCTTTATGTTCAGTGCCCAGATCATTGCTTTTGTGATGTCTTGCTGTAGACAGACACTAGGTGGTACTGGGGGTCAAGTTTTAGGGTAGAGGGGCTGTTTCTTTCTTGTTTCTGATCTTCTACTGCTTTTGGAGGCTATGAGCATATCCTGGGAGAGGCCAACAAAAAGTGTTCCAAAGGCAGTTCTGCCTTCTGCCCTTTGCTGGGGAAGCTGTTTCAAGGCTTGTTTCTGCTAGCTGGGGTGAATGCTATCAAATCAGTCTTTCTTCCCAGCCCTGATTCAGCACCTGGCTGTCTACAGGCTCACAATGATTTTAGAACCCTGGGGTGCACGAGGAAGTGCACACTCCATAAGTCCAAAGCTGTGGGCCGGGCCTGAGACAGCAGGGTCACCTTTGCAGCGGGCTGGGAACAGGAACTGCAGCCCTGTGTAGGTCTCCAGGGGGCTTAGAGCTGGGGTGTCATCTTTGCAGTTCAGAGTCCTCGCTCAGCCCTTCTACCACTCAAAAATTCCAGAGGCTGGCTCCCAAACTCCGTCCCCAGCTCCCCAGTCTCTCTCCCCTCCCCCAAACTACGCAGCTCTGAATAGTCAGCAGGGATCGTGTCATGTTGTGGTCTGTCTCTACTCCCTTCCCTCTCCCCGACTCGCCCCCTTCTTTCCAACCTTCAGGTGTTTACTTGCAATTTGTGGATTTCTCAACAGCCATTTTGTCACTCAGGGTCCTCTTTCTTGGCTCCTGGACGGCCGTTCAATTGTGTTTTCTGGGAGAGGCTTTAGGGACCTCCTCTCCAGTCGCCATCTTTTCTTCTCTCTGCGCTTCTTCTTTTCCCTTTTTTTTCAATCTTTCAGATGGGATGTTAGGATATTTACTTGTGATTTTTCTCATTTCTTTTTTTTTTTCTTTTTGGTATGTGGGTAGCTCCCTGACTGGGAATCGAACCCAAGCCGCAATGCTGACAGTGCCAGTGCCGAAGCCTTAAGCCACTACACCATCAGGGAACTCCCTCTCATTTCTTTAAATAATCCTGTAATGATACAAATTTTCCTTTGAATACTGCTTTTGCTGTGTCCCAATAATTTTGCTACATTGTATTTTATTGTCATTAGTTTTTATTAATTTCAATCTCTTCTTTGATCTAGTCATTTTTTAATAACATAATATTTAACCTCCATACATATGTGATTTTTCTGCTTTATTTTGCAGTAGATCTCCAATTTCAAAGCTTGGTATAATTTCAGTCTTCTTGATTTTGCAGAGGCTACTATGGTCTAACCTTGAGAATTTTCCATATGCACTAGAAAAGAACATATAGCCTTCTGTATTAAGATGAAGTATCCTGTAAAATTCAATTGATTGCTATAATGTATCATTTTTGTTAGGATGATCTGTTCATGACTGTTAAGGGGGTGTTTAGGTCCCCTATTATGATTGTCTTTTTGTCTGTTTCATCATTTGGATCTTTAAGAAGTTGCTTTATAAATTTTGGCGCTTCCTCATTGGGGCCATATATATTAATGAGTGCCATGTCTTCTTGTTATATTGTCCCTTTTATCATTGTGAAATATCCATCTTTGTCTCTTGTTACCTTTTTTATTCTGAAGTCTATTTTATCAGATATCAGTATGGCAACTCCTGTTTTTCTCTGGATGTCATTTGCTTGGAGTATTGTTTTTTTACCCTTTCACTATTAGTCTGTGTTTGTCCTTGTGGCTGAGGTGTGTCTCTCAGAGCCAGCATACAGATGGGTTGTTACACACACACACACACACACACACACACACACACACACACACATATATATATCATTAGACTTATTGGGGTGAAATTGATTAGCAAGAATTACATAGGTTCCAGGTGTACAATTCTACAGTACATTGTCTATATGTTGCATGATATGTTCATCGGCTACTATGAGTTCTCTTTCTATCACCGTATAGCTGGCTCCACCTCCCTCTTTTCCCACCACCTCCCCTCTTGCCCCCAGGTAACCACTAAAGTATTGACTGTGTCCATGAGTTTTTTTGTTTGTTTGTTTGTTTGGCTGGCTGGTTGGTTTTTCTTAGTTGCTTTAAGTTTTTTATTCCACATATGAGTGAAGTCAAATGGTTCTTGTGGTTTTCCATCTGGCTTATTTCACTTAGCACAATGATTTCAAGGTCCATCCATTTTGTTGCAAATAGCAATATTTTATCTTTTCTTATAACTGAGTGATATTCCATTGTATATATGTACCACAGCTTCTTTATCCAGTCATCTATAGAAGGGAACATGGTTGTTTCCATGTCTTGGCCACCATGAACAGCACTGTGATGAACATTAAGGTACATAACTATTTGTGGTCTAAGGTTTTCAAAACCCAGAAGGGGGATTGTTGGGTCATACTGTAAGTCCATTCACAATTTTCTGATGAACCTCCACACTGTCCTCCATAGATAGCATTTTCACCAGTTTGCATTCCCACCAGCAGTGTGGTTCCTTTTTCTACATATCCTCCCAGTTCTTGTTATTCCTTGTCTTGTTGATAATAGTCATTCTATCAGGTGTGAGGTGGTATCTCATTGTGGGTTTGATTTGCATTTTCTCTATAGTTAATGAGGTTGAACAAATTTTTATATGTCTGTTGGCTATTTGTGTATCTTCGTGGGAGAGGTGTCTGTTTAGGTCCTCTGCCTACTTTTTAATTGAGTTATTTTGTGTTGTTGTTGAGTCATACTAGTTCTTTATATATTTTATATATTAGACCCTTATGAGAGTCATCATTTGCAAATATTTTCTCCCATTTGGTTGGCTGTCTCTTTGCTTTGTTGATGGTTTCTTTTGCTTTGCAGAAGCTTTTCAGTTTGATATAGTCACATTCATGTATTTTTCTTTTTTACTTCCAATGCCTTAAAAGGTCAGGTTTATGAACTCATCCTAGAGCCCTAGGTCTATAAGTTTACTACTAATGTTTTCTGCTACACAGTTTATTGTTTGGGGTCTTATGAGGAGGCCTTTAATCCATTTTGAGTTAGTTTTAGCATATAGTGAGAGTTGACATCTGAGATTCCTTCTTTTGCCCATGGTTTTCCAGTTTTCCCAGCACCATCTACTGAAGAGGCTTTCTTTGCCCAATTACATATTCTCACTCCTTTATCAGAAATTATTTCTCCATATATTTGCATATTTATTTTGAGGTTTTCAATTCTGTTGCACTGGTCTGTGTGTCCGTTTTTCTGGCAATACCAAGCTGTTTTGATTATTAATGCTTTGTAGTATCAATTGAAACCAGGAAGCATGATACCACCAGCCTTATTCATTTTATGTAGTATTGCTTTGTCAATTTGAGGTCTTTTGTGGTTTCATACAATTCTGATAAATCTTTATCTATTTTGTGAAAATATGTTTGTGGGATTTTGATGGGAATTACATTAAATCAGTAAATTGCTTTGGGCATTATTGCCATTTTAACAATATTAAATGTTCCTATTCATGAATATAAAATATCTTTCCATTAGTTTGTGTCCTCTTCAATTTCTTTCAAAAGTGTTTTGTACATTTTTGTTTATAAGTTCATCACTTTCTTTACTAAGTTTCTTCCCAGATATTTCATTCTTTTTATTGTGATCGCAAATGGTATTGACTCTCTCTATCTTTTTCTAAAGATTCCTTTTTTTGTATATAAAAATGCTGTTGATTTTTGTACCTTGATTTTATATCCTTCAACTTTACTGTATTCATTTGTTGTTTCTAATGGTTTTCTGGCACAGTCCTTAAATTTTTCTATAGAAAGGATGATGTCATCTGCAAATAGTGACAGTTGGACTTCTTCTTTCCCAATTTGGATACCTTTTATTTCTTTCTCTTCCCTCATTGCTCTGACTAGAATTTCCAGTGCTATATTGAATAGCAGTGGGGACATGGGGCTATCCTTGTCTTGTTCATGATTTTAGGAGAATGGACTTCAGTTTTTCCCCATTCAGTGTAATATTAGCTGAGGATTTATCATATATGGCCTTTATTATGTTGAGGTACTTTCTTTCTGCACTGATTTTATTAAGTGTTTTGATCATAAATGGATGTTGTATCTTGTCAAATGCTTTTTCTGCATCAATTGATATGATCATATGGTCTTTATCTTTTATTTTGTTTATGTGGTGTATCACATTGATTCATTTTTTAACATTTAACCATCCTTGTGCTCCTAGTATGAATCCCACTTGATCATAGTATATAATCTTCTTGAGGCATTATTGTATTTTATATGCTAATATCTTGCTTAAGACTTTTGCGTCTGTGTTCATCAAAGATATTGGTCTATAGTTTTCTTTTTTGATGTTGTCTTTACCAGGTTTTGGTATTAGGGTAATGTTCGTCTCATAGGATGAGTTAGGAAGTATTGCCTTGTCTTCATTTTTTGGAAGAATCTGAGGAGAAAAAGCATTAATTCTTCTTTGAATGCTTGGTAAAATTGGTGAGACCATTTGGTTTGGGGCTTTTGCCTTTGGGGAGGTTTTGTATAATTATTTCAATTTCTTTACTATTGATCGATCTATGTAGATTATCCACTTCTTCTTGGTTCAGTCTAAGTAGACTATATTTTTTAGGAACTTGTTCATTTATTCTAGGTTGTTAAATTTAGTGCAACAAAGCCCTTCATAATATTTTCTTATAATCCTTTTATTTTTTGTGGCATAAGTGGTAATCTCTCCCCTTTCATTTCTCATTTTAGATATTTGTGTCCTTTTCTTCCATCCTTTAGTTAGTCTAGCCAGGAGTTTGTCAATTTTGTTGATTTTTCCCCCAAACAACCAGCTCTTTGTTGCGTTAATTTTTTTTATTATCTCTCTGTTCTCTATTTCACTTAGCTCTGCTCTAGTTTTTATTATTTCTTTACTTCTGCTGAACTTGAGTTTTTCTGTTCTTCTTTTTCTAGTTCTTTAAGATGAGGTGTTAGAATGTTTTCTTGTGATTTTACTTGTTTCTTAAGATAGACCTTTAATGACGTAAATTTCCCTCTCATTACTGCTTTCACTGTGTCCCAATAATTTTGATGTTGTATTTTCATTGTCATTATTTTCTGTGTATTGTTTAAGCTCTTCTTTTGTTTGTTCTTTGATCTATTCATTTTTAAAATAAGATGTTGTTTAAACTTTATGTATATACATTCTTTTGTGCGCTTTCTTTTTGCAGTTGATCTCCACTTTCAGAGCTTTGTGGTCTGAGAATACACTTGGTATAATTTAAATTTCCTTGAATTTGCTGAGGCTACTTTCATGGCCCAGTACATGGTCTATCCTTGAGAATATTTCATGTGTGCTAGTAAAGAATGTATAAAAAAATTTTTTTTGTCAGATGAAGTGTCCTGTAAATGTCAATTATGTCCAATTGCTGTAATGTATAATTTAAAGCTGATATTTTCTTATTTGTTTTATGTTTGGGTGATCTGTCTATGGCTGTTAAGAGAGTGTTCAGATTCCCTACAATGATTGTGTTTTTGTCAGTTTCTCCTTTCAGATCCGTTAGTAGTTGCTGTGTATATTTTGTGTTTCATGATCGGTGCCATATATATTAATTAGTGTCAAGTCTTGTTGACACTAATTAATTGACACTTTTATCACTATGAAGTGTACATTTTTGTTTTCTGTTATATTTTTTAACCTGAATTTTGTTCCATTAGATACAGTATGGCAATTCTTGGTTTTCTCTGGATACCACTTGCTTGGAGTATTGTTTCCCATCCTTTACTCTGACTCTGTGTTTGTCAGGATGGCTGAGGTGTGTCTTTTGTAGACAGCATGTGGATGGGTTTTGTATTTTAATCCCGTGTACTACTCTGTGTCTTTTTATTGGTGAGTTCAGTTTATTAACATTCAGAGTGATGATTGATATATGAACATTTCATATGGCCATTACTTCTTTCTGTTTTCATTTTTATTTCTTTTTTGTTGTCTCAACTCTATTCCATTTATTCTCTTGTTTTGTCCCAGGTAGAAGAACCTCCTTCAGTATTTTTTGAAATGCCAGCCTCATGCTGGAAAATTCCTCTTAGCTTTTGTGTATCTGAGAAGGTCTTTATTCCTCCTTCATATCTGAACAATAATTTTGCTGGATAATTTATCCTTGGCTGGATGTTTCTCTCTTTTAATATTTTGAATATTTGTTTCCACTTCTTCCTGGCTTGTAGAGTTTCTCCTGAGAAGTCTGATACTAGCCTGATGGGTTTTCATTTAATTGTTATAGGTTATTTCCCCCCCTGACTGCCTTAAGAATGGACTGTTTGTCCTTATTTTTTGACATCTTCAGTATTACATGCCTTGGAAAAGATCTGCTGGAGTCTAGGTAGCCAAGGGTCTTGTTTTCATCTTGAATTTGGGGTTCCAGATCTTTCCATAGACTTGGGAAGTTCTCATCTACTATTTGTTTGAGTAAGTTCTCCATAGAATTTTATTCTGTACTTTTTGGTGTACCGATTATTCCAATGTTGTTCTTTATAGGAGTCCGGTTTTTCTTGTAGAATTCTTTCATTTCTTTTCACTCACAAGTGTCTCTCTTCTTCCTTTTGTGTTTCTGTGTTCTAATTTTCAATATCACTAATTCTTTCCTACATCTATTTGCCCCTGTTTCCTATGGTAATTGGTTCATTTCTAAGTTCTTTTATTGTGTTATCTTTAGAATTTATGTTTTATTCTTTTCTATAGTTTCAATTTATTTGCTAAAATGTTCCTTTTGCTCACAGATTTCCTTTCTGAGTTCATTTATCTGTGAGTACTCTGCCAACATTCTTTCAGCTCCCTGAGTGTCTTAAGAATTGAACTCTTGAATTCTGTGTCATTTAGATAATGCATTTCTAGATCTATAAGTTTTTTTCCTGGAAATTTTTCATTTTCTTGCTGAGCATTTTTGAATTTTAAGATACTCATTGTATTTGATGTGTGTTTTCCCCCCTGGGCATGAGGACTTCTTCCCTGACTGATATAGAGAGGTCTTTGTTTCTCTGTGTAGTATGTGTTGCTGTAGCATCTTACAATATTTTCTCTTGGTTATTTAGTCTCCTATTTTGGAAGCTTTCCTGCAAGGTGGGCTTCTCTTCTTTTGACCCAGTTGCATTGGTCTCAATGTGCATCCTCTTGGAAAATGTGGGCAATGGTGGGCTATGGCTCTGAGATCAGTGCAGGAAAAAGCTGCTGTGTCTGTGTTTTGGAGTTTCCCTGAGCCCTACTGCCAGTTTCTGCAGGTGTGGGGTTTATCTGAAAGGGAGCAGAGTTTTTTTGTTTGTTTTTAAAATTTTTTTAGCTCACCGTAAAGCAGAAAGTAGGTGGAGTTGTGGTGGTGGTGGGGAGGAATAAACTTTGGGAGAGATTTAGGGGAAGCTGCCAGGGTCCATATCTGTGGTTTCTGCCTGTGGGTGGAGGCAGTGTGGTCTGCAGCTGCCTTGTTTCCAGTGGTCACTGCTATGGTTGCTGACTCCCTTGCACACAAACCTGTTTGTCAGGGATGCCCATGCAGGACAAGTATGAGCTCTGTGTGGGCTGAAATGCTCACGGAATGGGTTGGGTTTGGGCTGAGCACATGCTGCCAGCTCAGCCTTTGTCTTTTCTCCTAAGCCTGTGTTTTACTCAGGACCATCTTTTACTCAGGTCAGCATTTTCATGGCAGCCAACTCTCAGTTTCTAAATTGCCCAGAGCTGGTTTGTGGTTGTAGCACTGCACTGCAGCTGGGAACCTAATCCCCAGGCAGGTCTGACCCTTTGTTCAGCTTCTAACCTACACCAGGGTACATTGCTCTGGTTGGGGACCTAGCATGCTGCTGCTTGGTTGGGTTTCAACTTCCTCATGGTCTCACGGGGTTTCAGCCTGCCCAGGATCATGTTGCTCTTCTGGCAGTGTCCCCTGGTTCCCACCTCAGTCCTCATTCTGCCAGTCCCAGGTCATATTCTGCAGCCCCATCTCTGTTTTGCTCCCTGCCTCCTCTCCCATTCTCTCTCCTTTTTCTGACCTTTAGGGGTTTTCTTGTGATGTGTGGACCTCTCAGCTGAAGCTGTGCCACTCAGAGTTTCCCCCATTGGATGTTTGTTGTTCAATTGTATTTTCCAAGAGAGGTTTCAAGGGTCTCGTCTTTCACTACCATCTTAGGTTAACTGCAAGAACATATTTTTTAATAAATAAATTCAGGGTTTTTTTGGGTCCCCTTCATATAAGATGAAACTTTTTGTATGATATTCAAGTTAAACTGATATAAATACAAATTCCTGTTATAACTTTAGGATGCTAAATGCAATCTTCATGGTAATCACAAACAAAATATCTATAGAATAATGTACATAAAAATAAATGAGAATCTAAACATTTAAGTAATAAATTAAAGAAAATAAAACAATAAAAAGTAAGTAAGAGAAAATGAGTTATCAGGCACATAGAAAACACATAGCAAAATAACAGAATTCTCTCCTTATTAGTAATTACTTTAAATGAATTAGACAAACCAATCAAGACAGAGGTTTGTCTAATGGAGAAGAAAAGATAATCTAACTACATGTTGCCTACAAGAGACTGACTTTATCCAAAGACACAAATAGTTTGTCAATGATAGGACGCAAAAAGGTATTAGATGCATATATTGTAATAACAAACCCCCCCCCCCAAAAAAAAACAAAAAAACAAAACTAGGGTGTTTATACTAATATCAGAGAAAATAGACTTTAAATAAAATATGTTTAGAAGACAAAGGAGATTATATATTAGTAACAGTTTCAATGGAGCAAGAAGATGTAACAATTATAAACTTTATCATTTAATAAGATTTCAACAAAATACAGATGAATATGAAGCCGAACTTGACAGAATTAAAGAAAGAAGTAGAAAGTCTCTCAATAATAGTCAAAGACTACAATATCCCACTTTCAATAAACTATATAGAAGATTAGTAAGATAATAGAAGATTTGAGTAATGCAAAAAACAACTGGATGTAACAAATATATTCAAAACATTCTACCCCAAAAGAAAATGATAGTGCTCATGAGTGATACATTATGTGTTAGGCTAAAAATTAAGTCTCAAAAAAACTGAAAAGGTAGATATTACACAAACTATCTTCTCCAATCACAGTGGGATAAAGTTAGAAATTAATAAACAGCACACTCTTTAAAAATCAGTGGGTGAAAGAAGAAATCACAAGGGGAAATTAGAAAATATTTAGAGTCAAGTGAAAAAGAAAATAAAGCATACCAAAATTATGAGATGCAATAGAAGCGGTATAACAATGTTTTTGCAGAAATTTATAGCTGCAAATGCTTACATTAGAAAGGAAGAAAGATCTCAAATCAACACTTGAACTCTACAACTTAATGAATATAATGAGAAGAGGCAAAACTAAATTCAAGACTACTGTAAAGAAAGAAATAATAAATATTAGAGCAGAGATATACAAAATAGAGAGCAGAAAAACAATCAAGAAC
>PVJL010020772.1:0-11526 GCA_004026885.1 Lyroderma lyra
GAAAGGGGAGGGGGTGGGAGAGGAGGGGGGGAAGCTAAATATAAGGGGATGGAAAGAGGGGTCACATTAGGTGGTGAACTTATTATGCATCAAGTTGACAATGCACTGTGGAATTGTATGCCTGAAACCTATGTAATCCTTGCTAACAGATGTCACCCCAATAAGTCTAACAATAAAAATGAATTAAAAAAAAAATAGAATAAATAGTTCAGTCAAGTGTGTAAAGGGATATTTAAGTAAAGCATTTTTTTCACTCTAACAGACAGAATATTAAATAAAAATCTATGAAAATGCATTCCCCTAGTCAAAAGACCATCAATGCCATCAGTTGACCAAATCAGGGAAGCTTTGACACGGCACTTCTTTAAACATTTCACATAATTATAATGAAAAGAAGACAACTATTTGGGAGAGATAGTTTTATATCTACCTAGTGGGAGAGACTAGAAGTTATTTATGTATCTCTTAAATTTTTTTGAGTTTACTCTGTCTCATTCCAAATGTGACAGCAACAAAAATATTGACTGCCCATAGTAACTAGTATATATAATATAAACATATAGGGCAAAAATATATAGGACTGACTGGTCCTACCATCGTCTGGTGTAGCCTGAGCTATTTCAAGTTGACAACTGAAGGCTATACTGATGTCAATGGTTTTTCTTGCAACCCAAACTCATCTTTTTTTCCTCTGTGATCTCCATAGCCATCACTGTAAACCATAACACAAACAATAACCATTATACTAAACTATAATCATCAACCACAAATTATGAACCATAACCACAAACCACAACTCATCAACAAAAATTAAAAGCATTCCAATTTAAAAATGGACAAATGACTTGATTAGACCCTTCTCCAAAAAAGATATACAAATGGCCAACAAAGACAAGAAAAGATGTTGAACTTGATAGTCATGATTGGAATGCAAATTCAAACCACAATGTGCTACCTCTTCACACACACCAAATTAAAAGTAACAAATGCCAACAACAATGTAGTCCAGTGATTTCCAACATTTTTCCACTTGCATACCCCTTTTAAACCCATTTGTATAAATTGTACCCCCTGATGTTAAAACAGCTGTTTTTAAATACTGACACTTTTGTTCAGTGCTTATCTTAATGTAAAATAGTGGAAATGAGATGATAAATAAGTTAGAAAAAAGTCACTACAATATAAGGACAAGCCACAAATTTAATTTTACAATATTCATAACACTGTTAAATATTAATAATGATCATAAACTATTTAACAAACTTTTAATTTATTATTATTAATAATGTTTGTTAACCTGAAAATTTTGTAATGATTGTTATGTAGATTACTAGCTGGTTGAAACACTGATAGTAAGATGATTGAGCTTGCTTTGTTGCACTTAGTTTCTTGAAATTAAGCCCAAAAGATTCAATATGCAGTCTTATATCTTGACATGCATTAAGTTTATTGTGGTACTTATTTTTTATGATGGTATAAGAAGAAAAAAATCTCTACTAGTTTAGTGTTAGGAAATGGCAAGAGGTATTTGAGTGCCTTCTCACTGAACTCTCTGTATTCCTCACTGACGTCTACCCAGAAAGTAATAAGATGATTTCTTTTAAAATCAGAATTTAAAGAAGAATCAGTTGAAAGTTTGATTCAATGCTCTTTTTCATTGACTGATAATTTAGCTTCTTTGAAGAATTCTTCGTTGAAGAGATCTGCAATCCAGTTGTTTTCTTTTCCACATTGATAGAAGTACCTATAAAAGGACACTTGAAGACCTTCCAAGTGACTTACAATAATCTCTTTCACTTTTTGGGATAGGTGCCATTCATGTTCAAATAAATTGTGCAGAGTTTTGAAAACTTCAGGCTGACCTTTTTCAATACACACATTCCAAAATTCTAGTTTTTAAATAATTGACTCAATTTTGTTGGTAACTTTGAATATAGTGATTGAGATGTTTTGAAGTCCCAAGCTGAGTTTGTTTATTTCTAGACAAAATATTTGATAGATATGCAAGATTTTGAAGCTAAATACTGTCCTGAAGCTTTAGAGCAAGAGGTAAATGATGGTCTTCAAAAACTACCTGGAATTCATTTCCAAGTTCAAACATTTGTCTAAGTACTTTGCATGAGATAGCCACCTTACCTTGGTGTGCAAATTAATGTGCTGTGAATACTGTTAATTTCTTCACGAGCACTTTAAGCAATTTGGGGTATTGTGATTGTGACTTAATAAAGTTTACATTTTTTTAAAGCATCAAAAATTATCTTTCTGTTCGCTAGGAAGATGCTTGGATGCAAGACTTTGTCTAGGAATGCAAACGTGACTTGATGGCATAGAGAGCGCTATTTCTTTAATTAAACTATGTGAGCCTATAAAACAACCTGACATAAGCTTGCTTCCATCAATTCAGATGAGATCGGGCATGTTCAGGGTGGTATGGCTGTAGACTCCATCAGTTCATACACAACAACAATTTGATCAACTAATGTCCTTTTCAACAAAATAAGCATTGATTAAATTAAAACTATCTTTACCTGTGGTATGCCCTGTCAATGGGTAAGAAAGCAAAGGTTTTTCCCAATATTATTTTCTACAAGGTACCTCACAATGATGAGCAAAATAGATAAATCAGTAACCTCTACACTTCCATTGAGCTAGATGGAAACAAGTTTACTTTTCCTAACTCTATCTACTACTACAGTTTCAACATCTTCAAACATTTCCTGAATTCAAGGAGACATTGTATTTTTTGAAAAAGAGATAGTATTGATTTTGTGGGCATGTTTTTCCCAAACATACAAAAGACAGTATCCTTAATACAAAAAATTAATTTTCTAAAGCTGTGTTGTGGTGTTTACCACATTTAGCTTTGCAATAAGCAATACAGTATGAAGCCTCAACTCTATTCTCATTTGTCTTTATTTCCTGATATCATGTAGGAAAGTAACAGTTGGATACTTTCCTATGCACTGAAAATATTGTAGTTCTTGGTTTCTATACATAGGATGTGTAGTTTCTAAATGTTTCATGAGTAGAGAGGGGTTCATGCAACTGTGGAATACCATTTCCCCACACACAACACACAAAAACTATGACATTTATCATCCCCTAAGAATTAAAATTCACATTGAATATACTCTTCAGAGCATTTTCTTTACTTCTGTGTAGTGTCTGAGGCATGCACATTTTTACTGTCTCCTGGTGTGGGTATACCCATTATGTAGACATGCGTTAAAAAAATACTTGGCAATGGGTTATAATCCACATCAAGATTTGTTTTTTTAATCATTACTGTTTTCAACCACTCATCCATAACTGACATGCTTAAAAATCACTGACAATTATAGCTGAAACTATGTTAAACATTAAATTAAAAAACTAAAACTACTTGAAAAAATGAAAGACAACACACTAACTTTTATTCAGTAAATAATTAAAGTGATCAATCAGTCTGGCTACAAATGTATTTATGTGTTTGGGGAAATTCTAGAAACATTGCAAATGGATGGTTTTGAAACTGTGTAATGATTGATAGAAAAGCAGTTTGGGTGAGGGGTTCATAGCCACACCTTTACCAATTATCATTCTCTGATATGATCTAATTTTGAAGTGTCTCCATTAACAGTCATGCAAACTTAACATTTATTGTTCCATAACTGACATTTTGCTTTTTTAACTTGTTTTTTCACCGTTACTGATAAAATTTTTCATATGTCTGAAATGCTCAACACATACCCCTGTGGGTATGAGTACCAATGCTTGGGAACCAATGATGTAGACAAGTAAGAACACTTAAACAGTGCTTGTAGAAGTGTCAAATGATGCAGCCTATCTGTAGTGTAGTTTGGCTACATGAACACAATATGGCAGCAGAAAAAGTGTTTGCTAGTGAAATGCTCTCAGGTGTTATTCCCATGATATACACTGGATGACAGAAGAAAAGTTCTTATCCAGGAAGCCACGACTCTGGTATGCCCAAGATGCACACTTAGTAGAAGAAAGTAAGTTTTTCTGGTGATGTCCATTGTGGAGTTTTTCCCAAGATACAGGCTACATGGGAGCAGACTAATATATTTCCTGATGACCTCCCTAATATGTTATCCCCAAGATAAAAATTCGCTGACAGCAGAAAATGCTTTTCCTGTTAACATATACTTAGGTGTTTATCCCAAGATGCACCCACAATGGCAGTTAACTAGAGTATTTCCCTGGTGACCTACAGTCAAGTGTTAATCAAAAGAATTTTTTGGTAACAACCATTCTCGTGTTATTTTCCAAATGCACACTAGAAAACAGCAAAGTACCTTCTCCAGGTGTCTTAAACACAGATGTTATTTTTTACTTGAATGAACACAAGATGGCAGCAAAAAAATGTTTCCTAACAAAGGGTTCTCAGTTGTTATTCCCAAGATGCATACTAGATGCATACATAAATTTTTGGTACCTTTAACTCTGATGTTACTCCCAAGACATTACTATATAATAGTTTAGAGCAGAGAAATATTCTCTGGTGTCCTACACTCAGGTGTTGTTCCCAAAATGCATACTAGATAACAGCAGAGGACAGCATTTCCCATCCTACCCAGGTTAAAATGAGAATCCAGACCCCCTGGTACTAAACTCACTTTGATATAAATCCAGTTTTAGGCCCTTTACCCCTCACCTCACCTATTGCTCCCATTTACAAGATGAGGGGCAATTATTATGTCCCTTTCACAAGTATTTAAACTGAATACTGATTCTAACACAGTTCTGAGTCTAGAACTGGGGGCCAAATGGGCCAGTAACCTAAATCATTTTTGAAGGGTTTGGTTGAATCTTGGTGACTCTATTTGAAGGGTATCTTCATGTAGTCAAATGACCCAGCTTGCCATGCACTAGTCCAGGCTGGTTTTGGTTGAGACTCAGGCTGGCAGATGGGATGGTGACAGGTGTGGAGAAAGGAGGTGTCCTGGACTTTCAAAGAAGTACAAGCAACACCAGATTCCTATGACAATGAATCCCCTCTTTGGTGATCTGACTGTTCTTGAGGCTTTTAAAATCTTGTCTTCCTCATTCCAGAGCACTCTTCTGCTTCTGCCCATTTTCGCTTTCTCTAACATCTCAATTAACTAGAGCTTCCTGGCTGCTCAGAATGGCGTCTGGGGTGACAGTTTCCTTCTGGGGGAGTGACTAAGCCCCATACACATGCAGAGCTTCAGTTCTCTCTAACTGCTAGCTGTGTGACTTCAGGCAAAGAAATGGAAATGCAGTCTCCTTATGTTTCAGATGGGAATAAACACTTCATCTCAGGATAGGGTTATTAGGGATCAGTGAGTTGGTGCATATCAGTGCCTGTTTCACATGTAATTGGCATTTACTCTCCCTCCCTCTTTCCTTATTAGACCTTTTCCTACCTTCTATAAGGTGGATAAACCAAAAATTTAGCAAATAGTCTTCTTGTAACAGAATGACCTTTTCTGTTGGTGTACAAATAGTCAAGGTCCCCCTAAGTGCTACCTGGCATTTATGCTAACTTTATCCTCATGACAGCATTAGCCTCAGCCCCTCACTGGGCTGCGTACCTCTGCTGCTCTCCACACTCATGGTTTCCACCTAAACTCAGGCTAGCATCACTTCTCACCATCTTTGCTACCCATACCTCTCTCATCCAGTGCAACTTCCACACTCTTACTGGCTTGATTTTTCTAAATTAGAGATCTAATCTTGTCACTTCCTGCACATAGAACTACCAACAGATTTTCCCCAGCCTAGAGAATACAATCTCTATCCTCAGTACAGTGATGAGACTCTTTATGAGGGCTGTTTCTTTCCTGGTCTGATTTCCTATTATACCATTCCAATTCAGTCAGCAGGTATCCCAGCTGTCAGCATTAACTTGTCATTGAAGGTTTTAACACATAGAGGTGATACCAGTGAGACTAAGGCTGAATGTGAAAACCTGAATAAAATTCAGACTTTTGTTTATAAAGATGTATCAATATTGGTTCATTAATTCTAACAATTCTGTAAAAAACTAGAAAAAAAGAGAAATAAAAAGTAAAAAAAAAAAAAGTCAAATAAGAAAATCCCATTGCATCAAGCTGCAAACCTGAAAGAAATAGTAATTTCTTAGTAAAAATACAAATTAAAATAAAGAAAATACAAACAGACCAATCATCCACCCACATCTCTTCCACTTGCTCATTCCCCTCTCATTGTTTTGGGGTTCCTGGATCTCTTACCCTCCCCCCCCACTGGTTCTTCACTAATTTTTCTGAGGTTTCTTCTTCTGGAACAGGGAAGGAACAGAGACAGAGCTGTTCAGCAGCTACCCTAACAACTGGCTCCCCTATGTCCTCATGTCCCCCAGCCAGGTCCCCATCTATTGAGGATACCATACAGAGATTATTATACCATGCAATAATCTTAGAGATTATTGACTCTGCTGTGTCAGCTAAGACTATTTTGATTGCTAGGAACTAGACACAATTACTGAATTGAAATAAATTAATAATATTAAATGGTAGAAATAAATTGATACTTGCAAAAGGCAAATTTTAGAGTGAGAGTAGACCTGGTGGGTCCAGGTTATCACACTCTTGTAGGGTAATGTGGTGAGCCCTCTGGAACTGTTTGGAGTTAAAGCAGGAAAAAATGAGTTCCCAGAGGGAAGCTGAGGTGCTGGACTTGGGCCTGATAACAAATGCTGGGTTGAGGAAAGCAGCACATTCCATGTCACTGAAGGCCCATCTGCAGGGTGTGAAGCCCTAACCGGACCAGCACTAGATCTCCAGGCAGACACCCAGTCTGACCAGCATAGCAACCCAGAAATGATCTCCAACCTTACTAAAAGAGAGAACCCTGGCCAATCTCCACGTGACTGAGAACACAGAACCTTAGTCTCCATGAAACTAGTTCAGCACAGAGATCAAAGCAGACACTCAACATGATGATCACAGAAACTCCAGCAGACATGGGATGTGAAAAGCAAAATGACTCCAACTGACTCCCAACCTGACCAGCATAGTACCCTACCATGACCACAACAACATCAAAGATTTAACCACACCCTCAACCTTACTTACCATCAATGAGACACCCAGTAGTCCCATATCCTGAGCAGCAGAGACCCCAGGTAGTCTTCCAACCAAAACAGAACAGAGATCCCTGGCATACACTTACATGACTGGGAACATATATCCCGGTATTACCACCAACTCCAGCAGCATGGAGACCACGAGTAGATCTCAGATGGAAAAAGCACAGATACCTTGTGCAGAAAGCCTTGTGAAAAGCACAGAGACTCTAGCAGACCAGTACAGAGACCACATGCAGACAACCTACCTGAGAACACAGGACAGTCTGCAATCTAAGCAGCACAGAGACCCATAGAAGATCTTATATGAACCCTCACAGAGATCCCAAGCAAACCCTAATCTTCACCAGCACAGTGACCTCCAGCAGGTGCCTGACTTGATCAGCACACAGACCCCAACTGACCTCCATCTTGATCTGCAAATTGACCACCAGCCAACACCTAACCTAACCAGCACCCTGCCCCAGCATTTCCCCAACCCCACCAGCAGGGAGATCCAAATAGACCTCCACATAACCAGCACAGAGATCCGAGGAAGACTCCCAATGTGACTAGATATAGAGATCCCCAGCAGACTCCTAACCAGGCCAGTACTTTTCAGCACACCCCCAAATTAATCAGCACTAGCACCCCTGGCAACTTTCTGAACTGAAAAGCACAGACATCCATAGAAGTCCTCAAACGACCATGCACAGAAACACCAGGAAGATTTCCAACCTGAGCAGCAGAGAGACCCCTCTTAAACTTCTAACCTGATGAGCAAAATGTCACCAGTAGAACCCCAATATGACCAGAAATGTACTCCAAAGTCCCACAACCTAAGCAGAAGAAAGATCAAACCATACCTCCAACCTGAGCAGCCCAGAGGCCCTAGGCAGACTCTTATTATTCCTGAGCACACAGACACTTGGAATATCTTTGACATAACCAGTACAGCAAGCCTGGGAAGACCCATAATGAGACCAGCATGGAAACTCAAGGCAGAACCCCAACATTACAAGCACAGAAACCCCAGGGAGTCCTCAATACTGACCAGCACAGAGACCCCCAAAAGAAACCATGTTACATTTTAAAATGGTACTGAAATTGTTTAAAGCTGTTGGTGACTTAAAGTGACACAAGATAAATCAAGTAATCAACAGTGAAACACGTGAAGTGATGCAGAGCCAACACAATGAGTGGTAGCGGAACATCTGGGACAACACTGAGCCACCATAGCATACAGCAGTGGGACACATCTGACAACGCAGAGTCACCCCTGCAAACATCAGTGGGATTCCCGAAACCACAAGGAGTCATTTCAGGGAGAAGCAATGGGATACCTGACATGAAGCAGAGTCATCCAAGTGAACAGCAATGGAACACCACAAATGATACAGAAGCACCTGAGCAAGTGACTTTTGTACCTCTAAAATGATCCAAAGCCACCTCAAGAAGTGGAATTGGTACATGTAGGACAACACAGTAAACACAGTGGAACAATTCAGATGATGTCAAACCACCCCAGTAAATGGTGAATAGAAACCTGGAACAACACAAAGCCAACCCAGTACATGTTAATAGGACACCTGAATTATACACACCCACTCTCCGGGTTGGCTCCAGATCATCTCATGTCTTCAATCACTGCTCACACAGGTGGCACCATGATGGGCAGGGTGTCCTACTGTTGTTCACTGAGTTGGCTCTGTGTGGTCCCAGGTGTCACATTTCTGCTCACTTGGGGTGCTCTCTGTCATCTCAGGAATTCCATTGTCTCCAAAGTTGGTGGCTCAGCACCATTCTGGTTTTTCCATTATCATTCAGTAAGGTAGTTCTACATTGTCTCAGGTTTCTCACCGCTGCTTACTGAGCATGGAGTGCTCTAAGGTGGCATGTAGTGCTCTAAGGTGTCTTACTGGTGCTAACCTGGGAGCTTTGCATAGTTTGACGTGTCTGATTTTGTGTGTTACTTGCATTGTCTTGAATGTTTTACTGACATTTAGTAGTGTGGCTTTGTGTCATTCCTGGTGTTTCACTGCCACCCACTGTGTGGCCTTGCACCATACCATGTGTTTTCCTGCCACATGGCTCTGTGTTGTTCCTAGTGTCTCACTTGTGCTTTCTCAGAAGGTCTCTCATTACTTCAGGTGTCTCAATGCTGCTCCCTGGACTGTGTCTGTGTCAACTGTGGTATTATGCTACTGCTCCTTAGAGTGGATATACTTCATGTGTCTCTAGATGACTCTCAAAGGTGGCTCTGCATCATTTCAGGTGTCTCACTGCTACTCAACAGAGTATCTTACATTTTTTCAGGTGTCTAATGCCACACATTGAGGTGGCTCCACATCGTCCAGGGCATACTAAGGCCACTCTTTATTCTACCTTTGCATCAGTCCAGGTGTCTCACTGCCATTCACTGGAGTGGCTCCATTTTATAGCAGGGATTGCACTGCCCCTTACATGATGGATCTGCATCATCCTGATTGTCCTACTGCCATTCAGTGGTGTTGCTCTGGGGCATATCATGTTTCTGATTGCAGCTCACTGAAGCAGTTCCACATCATCTCCAGGGTTTTATTGCAGCTAACAGTTGTGGGGTTTTGTCTCAATGAGACTCCCTGAAGTGGCTCTGCATTGTTCATGGTGTGCCATAGATGCTCACTGGTGTGGGTTTGTGTTACTTGAAATAGCTTCACGTCATCCCCAGTTTTCCACTGCTGCTCACTGGGGTGGCTTAGCATCATCCTGGGTGTTCTGCTTTCACTCACTGGGGTTGCTCGCTGTCATTTTCCTTTTACTATCACTCACTGGATGTCTCTGGTTCATCCCCAGGTTTCCAGTGACATCCACTGAGGTGGCTTTGTGGTGTTCTAGGTTTTCCACTGCCACTCACTGAGGTGGTTCACATGTCCTAATTGTTTTACTGGCATTTTCTGAGTTATCTTTGTATTGTTTGAAATAGCTCACTGCTGCATCCTATGGTGCTTCTGCATCATCCCAGGTGTCTCAGTGACAGTAAATAAGGTGACTTTGCATCATTAGGGTGAAGATACTTCCAAAATTATTGCAGCCCTAAATTTACTCTGTGAAGAAAATTTTGATAGCAAAGTCACCACTTATATTAACTGGAAATACTGTTTGTGAAAAAATGATTCCAAACATGATCTCTCAGGGAAACTCGTATAAGTGGGACCCTTTAAACAATATATGTGAGAAGGTGCTATTTGAGATAAATGCTCACAAGTATTCTTTCTGATAAGTATAGATACTGTACTAGATCTTAGCCCAAAGGCTGAGGAGGGATAAAACTATTATTTTTGGAGTCATGGTGTATGAAGAGGTCTTCCCCAATATATTGCTAGAAGTATGTTTTTTGAAAGTTACCACACTGTATCTTTAAAGAGATATTGTAGGCAAAATCTTTTAGATTTATGTCATGGAAATATTTGGTATGGTGATTGAAATCTTTAGCTTTTCAGAACCCATAGACTATAGGGACACTGGAAAGAACTACTAGTTTTTGAGACTATAAAGTGAACGTTTTATATTTCTCAATAAACTGAAGAAAATTACCAAAAAACAAGAACATATAAAGACTTTCTGTTTGCAGCTCACAATGTAACAGAAGTTTATTATACTATATCTATTACAGTTACAGCACAGGTTTGCTTAAGTTGCACTCATGTAAAGGACCTGAGTATCTTCTTTTCTCATTGAACAAGTACCATGTACAATGTATTTCACATGGATTGTGAATACAAGGCATATGGAATACAAGTCTGTTCCAAAGTTTCAGTGATGTTCTACAGGATGTGTAACATATATGCATCAAGAAAACTTTGGGTTATAAATGGGTTACATGACAGGTTTTGTGGAAGGGAAAACAGATGTTTAATAAAGTGTCAGGAAAACATTTCATGTCAAGTGTTTACCTTTTTTGGAAGAACAAAGTTCTTAAATTATTGAACTGAGATACTTTCAGTCTTCCCATATTTTACAAATATTACTGACAGCTGACGCTGACAGTCGTTTTCAGATAATGTTCAAATTAATACATTCTGGACTGAAAACACTCACTCAAGTCTTTTGGTACCAACACAATTTATCAGGATGTGTTCAGATATTGAAGACTGAAACTCAGTCAAACTGTTCATTCACTGAGAGAAACTCCTCACTCTTCCTAAATCTTGCAGAAGACTTGCGCAGTAATTTCTGATTCATTGTTTTTTTACAACCTGCTTGCAAGCTTTTCTGAGCCTTTTTTTTTTAAATTCATTTTTATTGTTAGACTTATTGGGGTGACATCTGTTAGCAAGGATTACATAGGTTTCAGACATACAATTCTACAGTGCATTGTCAACTTGATGTATAATAAGTTCACCACCTAATGTGACTTCTCTTTCCATCACCTTATATTTAGCTTCCCCCCTCCTCTCCCACCCCCTCCCCTTTCTCCCCTCCCTAACCCACTC
>PVJL010020773.1:0-11507 GCA_004026885.1 Lyroderma lyra
GTAGGGGCGCGTCTCTCTTTTCGAATTAGTGTTTCGGATTTCTTCAGCGAAATACCCAGAAGTGGAATTAATTGCTGGCTCATAAGGAAATTGTCTGTTTAATTTCTTGAGGGACCTCCGCACTGGTTTCCACAGTGGCTGCGCCCATTGGCTGTCCCACCAGCAGTGCACGAGGGTCCCCTTTTCTCCACGTCCTCGCTGGTACCTGTTGTTTATTGATTTGTTCGGACAGGAATGACGTGGTGTCTCACGGTGGCTTTAATTTGCATTCCTCCGATAATTAATGACGTTGAACATCTTTTTATATGCTTATTGGACATCTGTGCGTCCTCTTTCGAGAAGTGTCTGTTCAGGTCCCCTGCCCATTTTTATATTGGACGTTTTTGGTGTGTGTTGCGTTGTATGAATTCCTTATAAATTCTGGATATTAACCCCTCCTCAGATGTGTCACGGGTGAGTATCTTCTCCCACTTGGTAGGTTGTCTTTTCGTTTTGTTGATGGTTTCCTTCGCTGTGCAGAAACTTTTTACTTTGATGGAGTCCCGTTGGTTTAGTTCTTCTGTTGTCCCCTTGCCCGAGGAGCCAGCTCGGGAAAAGTATTACGGAGGCTGTGATCTCGCTGGGCTCCCGCACTGCTGGCTGAAGAACCAGTGTAGACAAGGGAGCTCCCCGGCATGACAGCACGTGACAGTTAGGCTCTGAGAGCTGTCGGGATCAGCAAGGCAAGGTGTTGGCACAGCGCGAAGAGCCCGCGGTCTCTAAGACCCCACAGTGACACAGGATCTGAACGCTTCGCCCTCCAGTGTGGCACGTGGGTCCAGAGGGCAGTCACAGCGATGGACGCAGACCAGGAGGACGCGGGTCGCAGGTGCCCAGCTGGGCCAAGACGCGCCCCCGGGCCGAGGCGGGGGGAGCACAGACACGTTGCACGCCCTCCCCCGCCCTCCCGGGGGTCCCGGTCAGCCTTCCAGGACACGTGCCCGTTGCCCACTGTGAGGCGGAGGCAACTCGGGGCTCACGCTGCCGTGAAGGGGATGCTGGGGTTCTGTGGGGCTCTGCGCCCCCCACTGTGCTGCTGGGAGGGGAGACACGATGGACACACTTGGCACAGAAATCTCAGATGGTCACCTGGTGACCCACGTCTGTTTTTATGTTCATTGTGTCTTTTAGAGGGATTTCCACCGGCACGAAAATGATAAAAATATTAGAAACTACCAAGAGGGGTTCTGCACCCCTGAGAACAAGTTCAAGGGCCTCGGTCTGAGTCCAGACTCAGCCAGAGGGGGGGCGGGGCCACGAGCAGGGCGGGGCCACGAGGGGCGTGATCGCGAGGGGGCGGGGTCACGAGCAGGGCCGGGGCCCCGAGGAGGGGCGGGGCCCCGAGGAAGGGCGGGGCCCAAAGGCAGGGGCGGAGCTTTAGTTCCCCGGACGCACACTTCCTCCCTCTGGGCTTTAGTCTCCGGAAGAGTGACGGCATTCACAAAAGGGTGGCGGGGGCCGTGTGACCACAGGACACATGCAGCGTGACGTTGGTCATCTAGGGTGGGGCCTGGCCCTGGTGGAGGGGACAGCAGGGGCCTCGTGTCCGGGGGCAGCGGGTGGGGTGGGGAGCGACCCCGCTGTGGCACCTTCTCTGTGAGGAGGGTGGTGGGTGGGACCCGGACCACCAGGATGACGGTGTTGGACTCCAAGGCAGAGACCCTGGGCGGTGGCTCGTGTAGATGGTGACACCCATCCTGGGGCAGGGCCAGGTGGGTGCTGCTCGGCCTCCCTGGGGGCCTTCCGCGGGCAAACACACCTGGACGACGCCCCCATAGAACAAGGGCTGCGGTATGTCCCCCTGGAGGGCACCCTTGGGGGCCCCACGAGCAGGGTCAGCAGTGTCGGGCCCCTGCGGGCGGGAACTGTGCGTCCCCAGGGCTGCGGGGCCCGGAGGGGTGGGCGGGTGGCGGTGGGAGGTGCGTAGAGGCCGAGCCTCACCAGCGCAGGTGGCCCAGGCACCCAGCCCCACAGCATGGACAGCACGGCCCTGGCCCTGGCTGGAGACCGGCGTGGCCCCTTCCTCCCTCTCCACCCTGAGCTCTGGGGGCTCTGCCTGCAGCTCCAGCCGAGGCCGGCAGAGGCCAGTCCAGCTCCCCATCGCGCCTGCTCGCCGGCCTTCCCAGCCCTGCACGCAGCTGTGTGCCTCCTGCGTGTTTTTGTCACACGAATGCGCAGTGGGGGGCGGGGGGTGGGGACCAGGCCCGGAGCCGAGGCCTGGGGTCGTATGCTCGTGCCAGGTCTGATGGGGATGTGCTTGGGGACCAGCCTGCTGCAGGCACCGTGGGGTCCCTCCTCGTGCTAGTGCACCCCCAGCCGCTCCCACGCGGGAAGTCTCTCCTCCCGCGGCTGGGCCCAGATGCCTCCTCTCTGTCCCCCCTCAAGTCCAAGGCTGCAGGCTGGGCTCCCCGGCCGCCCCGTGTGGGATGTGGGGGTGCACGTGAGACCCCGCCCGGAGTGGGTTCTGCCCGGGAGCCGGTGGGACCGGGGCCCCTGTGGTGACACATTTGCTGTCACTCCTGCTTGTTAATGGACCCCCTTCTGCTCGGGCGGCAACGCGGGGATTCGCGTGAGGGCGTCCACGTGAAATCCACGGGCCGGCGCCAGGGGTGGGCGGCGGCGGGGCCGCGGCCGCGCGCTGGTGGTCGGAGCCTGAGCATCCCGCCAGTGCGTTCTGTCCCTCGCCCCACGGGGACCCTGTTCACGGGCCCGGCTCCTGGCCTTCATGGGCGTGTGGAGAATCCGCTCGGTGCCGTTTGCTAAACCATCGGGCGTTTTTATACATTAGGTACAGTGCATGGCAAATACGTGATGTAAAGTCTGCAGTTTTACTCCATAACCAGATTGTAAAATATGAACTGAATTAATCATAACTGCGAAGACGAATGGCACGCTTTCTCTTATTTTATCTTTAGTGCCTTTCAGATCATGTTTTAGAACCCTCCACGTCTGGCGTGTGGCGCGCCGCCACGGTGTCGTGGTGGATAGCGAGAGGCAAAGGTCAGACCGGGGCTGCGCAAATATTGTGGCTGGATTTATTGTTTTAATTAAGAGGGTGGCAGTTCATCATAAACTGTTTATGGCGTTTGTGCGCAGTGCAGCATTCTGAAATCAGCTGTTTTAATGAAAACATAATGTCATATCTGTCAAAGTTCTAAATATTTTGAAAGTGAAATATGGAAACAAGAACTTTAATTCTAGGTTGACTGAGATTAGCTCGTTGAATTGCTTTTAAATCCCTTAAGAGGGTCACATCGTGGGGACCGTACGGTTTCCTGTAGGTGACGGAGGGGGAAAGAAAAGAAAACGCGCGGAGGCGCTCAAGCTGGTTATTTCATAGTGAAAATACAAGTTGAAGGTTAATGTATCGAAAAACAGAACCATTACCATCCGCGTTGGGTTTAGATTGAGGAGGCAATAACGGTGTGCGGGGTCTGGACGCCCGTGGTTTGGGAAGAGCCTCTCGGGGCGGGAGGGAGACGCAGGCGCCCCGTCCTGCCCCGTGCGGGAGCCTCGCGTCGCCGCGTCTGCAACTAATTATTTATAACGACCTCGAAGATGATGAGGTTTCGCGGACCTTTCAGGCTGAGCAGTTTGCAATCCTGATAATTCCCTCTCATGGTTGCTGGGCTTTGGTGCAGCCGTGTCAGCCACTCCTGGTTCCCTGTGCTAGGGAGCCGGATAAAATATTTGTCTAATCTGAAAATTGTATTTTTAGCTGTTCTCTCGTCGGAAACAGAAATTAAGCTTGTCATTAGATGCCAGGCCACAGGAGTCGACGGCACAGGGCGATGCGAGCTGCATTCTGTGCTCTCCTTGGTCAAGTTTCATATATATCGCATTCCGCATTATTTTATTAACTTTAATATCTGCACTTCCTATTACTAGACATGCCCCTCACTCAAGGCGCAGAGGCACAGTTCTCTAATCAGAAGTGACAGGCTATACACTTTCTCTCAGCTATTACTTGGTAGCCTAGAGCAAAGAACTCTGTTTCCTTGAAAATGTTTTGAATTGGGTTATTTTTATTGAAGTATTAAAGTAATTCTTCAGATTTTAGGCTATTATTTAAGTACTTTTGGGAGGCTACAATAACCTCCAGATTCTATAGGCTTTGTTACTGTAGCAGCCGGGCTGCTCCGTGCAGCGTTTTAATGCTGGTGGCCTAAGTGTCTCAGAACTCATCTGACCAGCGGAAGCGGAGAGCGCTCGGGTAATCAGGGGACACGAGGGGGCTCAATTAGTTTAGGAAAGCACCAAAGTGTAACATGAAAGCTGCTCCCCAATCTAGGCCCTGCTCGGCACATTTTCAGGGGTGAATTAGCATTTCTAATTATTTGATCTTTGGGTTTTTGTAATTTGGTCCAAGTGGCCGGCAGCCGGGTTAAGCAAGCTGACCTGGGCAGGGGTCGGTGGGGTCCGAGGACGGACCGTGACTTGCGCGCCAGCTCCGGCCTGTAACGCCGGGGGACGCGGCCACAGCAGAGGCCAGACTCTGACCTGTGAGGGTTGGGCAGGAAGACGTGTGGTCAGGTGCTCCTGAGGCCACCGTCCGAGTCCTTTCTGGAGGTGGCTCCATGTCACCTGCCATTACAAAGCCTATGTGCACGCACACCCTGGCCCGGGGAGCCCCGACACGGACGAGGGCGGCCCTGACTCACTTCGGGTGCCCGTGAGGAGCGTGTCACCTGAGGGGTGAGCTCTCAGTGCTCCCCAGGTGTCCTCTCCTGCTGGGACAGCCAGTGAGAGGATGCTGCCCGCTCAAGGCCCCGTGAGTGACGGCGGCGCCGATCCGTCCTCACTGCCATGTCCTGTGTTCTGCAACGAACCCCGTGCGAGACGTCCCCGCTCATCCCTTTCCCTTTATCGAGTTCCACGGTGGTGCCCTCGGACACGTCTGACGTGGCTCGGAGGTGATAAGTGTCGCCTGTGACGCAGCCGTCAGGAGGCAGAGCTGGCCGTCCATGGGTGACCAAGGGACAAGAAAAATCAGCCTCCGGCCATCGGGAAATCGCAGGGGCCGGTGCTCCTCTCCTGCGCTGCCCCTGGAATCATCCTCCCGCGCGGGGACGCCGGCAACGTTAACCGCGTGCTGAGCGCAAACCTGAGGCCCCGGAGGAAGTCCCAGCTGCGAGGCAGCACGGGCTGCGAGTCGGGTGGCAACGGGGTTCGAGCCACCAGCCTGGTGCGCTGCTGCGGGGTCACACTGGTGCGCGTGCTGCTGCTGCGGGGTCACGCCGGTGCGCGTGCTGCTGTGCTCTGCGGGGTCACGCCGGTGCGCGTGCTGCTGCTGCTGCGGGGTCACGCCGGTGCGCGTGCTGCTGCTGCTGCGGGGTCACGCCGGTGCGCGTGCTGCTGCTGCGGGGTCACGCCGGTGCGCATGCTGCTGCTGCGGGGTCACGCCGGTGCGCATGCTGCTGCTGCGGGGTCACGCCGGTGCGCATGCTGCTGCTGCGGGGTCACGCCGGTGCGCGTGCTGCTGCTGCGGGGTCACGCCGGTGCGCGTGCTGCTGCTGCGGGGTCACGCCGGTGCGCGTGCTGCTGCTGCGGGGTCACGCCGGTGCGGCCCAGGAAGAGCACGTCGGCGCAGGGCCGTTAAGGCAGGTGCACACGGACGTGGTTCCGGCCACCAGCTGGGCGTGACGTAGGAGGCAAGGCCGTCACCATGTGGTGACCACGCCGGGTGCCACCGTTCTCGTCACCGCACCGGGGCACGTCCCCCCGTGCTGACATGCTGGCCAGTGGCGCTGGTGGTCACTTGCACGAACCCACGAGTGTGTGCTGACGGCGGGAGGGTCACAAAGGCACCGTTTCGGGTCCTCGCCGTGACCGGTTAGCGGGCGTTGGCACCCTCTCCGTGCAGGCCGTCCAGTCCAGCAAAGCAGTTTAGTTGGAGACAAAACCGTTTTCAGGAAAAGTGCTCGGAGCAGAGTTCACTGTGAGCTTGTGTGACGACGGACTCTCCGTGACGCCGTTCATCACCAGCGGCAGAGGCACTGATGTCCCCTGAACCGTCCCTGTGTTCTCCCCAGGCCCCCAGCTGCCCTGCAGTCCGGAGGGCTCGCCTCCCTGCAGGCCAGCGGCTGCTCCAGGCCCGCACGGACGGACGAGGGCCGCGGCCGCCCCTCTCCCTCCCTCTGCTCCGAGAGGTAGGAGCCCGCGGTCGCCGAGTCCGGGGGAGAGCAGAGCGCTGCCCTGTGTGTCTGCCGCACGCCCAGCAGGTGTCGTGACAGTGACAAGCAGCCCGCTGCACGCAGCGCCGAGGCCGGGGCCGGGGGGTCAGCCGACCTGCTCACTCACCTCTCCCGGCACCTGCTCTGGGGGGCACCCCCTTTCCCAGGGCACAGAAGTGAGGGCTCCTCTTCCTTCTGCCACCGGTTTGGCTTCTCACCCTCCCCCGTCCGGGACTCTCCGCGAAGCCTTGTGCCCTGAGGGTATTCGGGACGCAGCGGTTTCTGGAGCTTCTGTAGATGTCGGCGTTGACTCCTCTGCGCCCAGAGTGACTGGGACAGGTGGTGGCCGTGCCCGCTGCAGGAGCTGCCCCCAGGCTGGGAGGGGCGTCTGCCCGGGCCCTGGGGGGCTCTCGGGGGTGGGGCCCCCTCACGCGGCCCCCCCTCCCTTTTAGCGATGGATAATCCGTCATCAGGAGATTAAAAAATAGATTTATTGCTATTTCTGAGAGGCAGAACGAGAGGATGAGTAAACACCACACCAGAAGCATGAGCGTCAGTGGGAACGCTATTTTACAATAACGTCCTGAAACACATTTATGTGCTGGGAACTAGGAAAAATAGCTCTCTCTACGTGATTTAACATGTGCTCTTCCTCGTATACAGCTGAGGTTCCAGGGTGCCGGCAGAACCAATGCTCACAGCTCTCTTGGCCTTTGTGGGGACCTTCTGGAATGTTCCACGAAGCCAGGGTGTGGCTTGGCTGCAAACGGTGCACATGGGTGTGCACGTCGTCCCGTCTGCCCACCTCCCCTCACACGTGGGGTCATTACTGGGGTTCAGGGAGCCTCGCGGCCCGAGTTGGGCGGGAAGGTAGCCTTGAACAGTTTGTCGACGATGCTTGCTCCTGGGAAAAGGGGACGCGCCCTCCCACGGGGACCCCGCCCTCTGCGTGTGCGACGCCACTCCTGTCCCTCGTGTCCGCCGATGACAAAGCACAGCCGTGGTTGGAGAGGGGCTGGCCCCACGGCGGTGGGCCCTGCTCGGGCGGCCTTGGCGGGCGGGCGGCGTCCTAAGGCGGAGAAGCGTCCTCAGGGGAGGGTGGGTCTGGACCCAACGCGCAGTCCTGGGGAGCGGCCACGTTCGCAAAGCGGATCGCCTGGAAGGGTTCCTCCTCGGGGATCCTGAGGACCCCAGAGACCAGGGGGTGCTGAAGATGCCAGAGGGACCCTGCGGAGTGCTGCCGTGGCCCACAGTTGGTGACGGCCGCACAGTGTCACCTCAGCACAGACATGAAGAGCCAGCAGACCTGGCCAGTCTGGTCCATGCTCCAGGGATGCACACCTTTTCCTGGAGGTGACCTTTCTTGGTGGCACCAGCTGCCGGTCCTTGTGTCTGGGTGATGCTTTCTCTCTCTGGTCCCACGGCATGCCTGGCGGGTGGAGCGGAGCCGTGTGGCTAGAAGGGAGGACGGGCTTGGAGACTTGTCTCTGATGCCTTTGATGCCCACGGGGCTCCCCCTCGGTCCCGATGCCCACGGGGCTCCCCCTCGGTCCCGATGCCCACGGGGCTCCCCCTCGGTCACATGTTCTTCTGGGCTCAGTTCTGAAACCGGAGGCCTGGTTGTGGGAACTGCTCCCTCATTGTTGTG
Source organism: Lyroderma lyra (assembly GCA_004026885.1). Taxonomy (NCBI): domain Eukaryota; kingdom Metazoa; phylum Chordata; class Mammalia; order Chiroptera; family Megadermatidae; genus Lyroderma; species Lyroderma lyra. The sequence goes on from PVJL010020773.1 coordinate 7,861, forward strand.
TCATGCACCAAACTCCCATCCAACAAAGCGATCTGAGTGGAATTTCCACGTGGTCACAAGACTCCCCTCAGAAAAGCAGGGGTGGGGTGGGCAGCGTTTGGAAATGAGAAGTGGCCCGACTTGTAATCTGTTTTCCATATACCAAACCACACACGTGTGTGTGCGCACGTGCGTGTGCATGCTTGTGTGTGTGTGCGTGTGCATGTGGATGCATGTGCATGTGCTTGCTTGTGTGTGCATGCATGTGTGTGCACATGCATGTGTGGTTGTGTGTCTGTGTGCGTGCATGCATGTGTGTGCTTGCTTGTGTCTGCATGTGTGTGTGTGTGCTTGTGTGTCTGCGTGTGCATGTGTATGCACATGCATGCACTTGCTTGTGTGTCTGTGCATGTGTGTGTGCTTGTGTGTGCATATGTGTGTGCTTGCTTGTGTGTGTGCATGTGTGCGTGTGTGTGTGCTTGCTTTGTGTGCGTGCGTGTGCTTGTGTGTGTGTGCCCGCGCGTGTGCTTGCTTGTGTGTGTGCGTGTGTGTGTGCTTGCTTTGTGTGCATGCGTGTGTGTACATATGCTTGCTTGTGTGTGTGTGTGTGTGTGCGTGTGTGTGTGCTTGCTTTGTGTGCACGCATGTGTGTACATACACTTGCTTGTGTGTGCGTGCTTGCATGTGTGCACACGTGCATGTCCTTGCTTGTGTGTATGTGCGTGTGTGCGTGCATGCATGTGATCTCCCAGTGTAACTGCCTGCTTTGCACATCTGTGACAGAAACACGATCAGCTGGGTGTGTGTTCGTTTCTGCGTACGCCCTCACGCCGGGTTTTGTGTTACTGCACCGGCTTCTGCCTCTCCTCTCCTGCCTGGCACTGATCCACGCCGCACTAATGCAGTGCCAAGGACGTGCAGTTACCCACCTTGGAGAGTTTTTCCAGGGTGGGTAGGCTTTCTCCACAGGAAAACGTTTGTCTGACAGTGTTCTGTGGGCAGCCACGGAGAACGACGAGAGAAGTATCTGGAAATATATTAAGATGTATGTGCGCATCTCGGACATCAGCACCGTGCACTAAGCATATTGGGAATATGCTTCAAAATATTTCAAACATCGTTGACCTTTGTTATATAATCCCGGGCTCAGGGAAACGTATTTGCATAGACTTCGCAATATATTGTAAATAACTACACAGGACAGTGTGTATTTTTCCTTAAGATGCAGTATTATAAGCAAGACATTAAATTATGCCTATCAGACACAGCAGCCGGGCCCCCGCGTTTTTTTACGGCACATTCTAGAGGGAAGACGTCCCTGTGTTTGAGGAGCACGTGCATTAGCTGGCTGATTCATGTGGTGACACGCAGCATATCCAAGTGCGTTATGGATCTCTCAGGAATAAAAACAACGTAGCGAAACCGTCACCTTGGGATGCTCATTGACTGAATATTTTACAGACACACTCCTTTTATATTTATATAATAATTTAGTGTTATGACAGTTTTTTTTAGCGGACTTGGCAGTTTCTCTTCTTTATAATGGTATTATATTTGTGAGCCCATTAAGTGCATATGGGATAAACTACAGAAAAAAATATTTTTCATAATTCCTCAGGGTGCTTGTAGCAAAAGAAAAAAAACCAGAAAAGCAACCCCAGATTGGTTTAGAAAAATGTTAATAAAAGGTCAGGCAGAACTTTCTAGTACCTCGCCTGACCGCAGCGGCAATGGGAGGCCTTGTTTGAATTGTATATCGAGGGGAGCTGGGATTGATGGGGCTCCGGGAGGCACACGGCACCTCACGGCCTCTTAGAAAGGGAGGCTGACCCCTGGGCAGGACGGTCGAGGTCTCAGCAGGAACCAGAGCAGCGTGTGGCTTCGCCCTGCTCCCCCGTCCCCCCTCGGCAACGTGCCTGCTGGGCACAGGCTGGCCTGGGTCCCTGGGAGCTGGTGGGGCCGGGCGTGCGGGCACCTGTCCAGCTGGGCTCCTTCCCGGCCATCGGGGGGGTGAATGGTGAAGACCGGGGTACGTCCCCCCGTTCCCATCCAGGAGAGCACACAGGACAGCCTGTGTGGGGGGAAGGCAGGTGCATCAGGGGGCCCGGGAGGTGGCAGCCCCCGGGCGGCGGCCAGGGCGATGGCCACATGGGAGCCCCCCGCTCCCCGCACTGCTCGTGCAACAGGCACATCAGGTGAGAGAAGGCGAAGTTGTGTGTTTCTTCGTCTCCTTCGCTCCTTTCCTTTCTGGGCGCGTGTGAAAGTGCACCCGGCACTCCGCAGGGGCTCGCGTTTTAGCGTGTTTCAGGCGAGCCCAGGCCCCTGACTGGCCCCCCACTGCACTCCCTCAGAATAGCAGCGGGCCCCGTGCAGATGCCGCGCCTTGTCCCGTGCCCCCCGGCCCCCAGAGGCGAGAGCACACGTGCCCGCTGGCAGGGCGGCCTTGTAGGATGGCCCCTGGGCCCGTCCAGGGCCTGGGCCCCCCGGCGGGCGTCTGCAGGGAGGCCTCGGGCTCTTGTCCAAGGAGCCGCCTGGCCCAGAGCAGGGACTCTAACACATTCTCCAAGGCCGCTCAGCGGGGCAATGATTCTGGACGCCCACCTGTAGCGTACGGACCCCGAAAAGCTGTGCGACTGTGCATACGGTCCCCCTCCTGTGACACGGAGCCAGGACGCAGGGAACCTGCGGGCGTGACGCCGCGTGTGCCGGTGGACGTGAGGGCTCTAGGGGACGCGGGGACCGGATGCTTCGTGTCCTTCCTTGGCTTAGCCACTGACTGGCCAACGCTCTGGTTGGGCTCAAGGCTGGTTTGTAGGGTGCCTTAGGGGCGCTGGGGGATGGGGAACAACACCCCCGAACCCGGGTCTCTCTGCCGGAGCGTCCCCACTACTGAGGGCGGAGCTGTCAGGGCTTCTCACTGACCAGGTTCCCTGGGGGGAAATGCGTCAGGATCCCAAACCCTGGATGTCCTCATGGTTGTTCCCTAACTTGACAAGTGTCATGGCCAGTGGCCCCGGTCTCACCAGGCCGCTGCGGGGCCTCCGGGCGGGTCTCCCGGCCACTGTCCTTGGCCTCTGCAGCCCCTGCTCAGCCCCAAGTGCGTGGGCTCCTGGGCAGAGTGGGACCCCATTGTTCGCACCACAGCTCCGCCAGCTCCCATCACACCCAGAAGGAAGTCCAGGCTCCCTCCTGTGGTCCAGACGCTTCTCCTGGACGTTGCTGCCACCACTCCCTTTATGTCCCCCCTTCCACCTTCTGCCACCTCTTTGTCTGTCCCCCCACACACCACACTCAGAGCTCTCCCTGAGAGTCCCACGTCCCCAGCACTGCTGTCTCGCTGGGAGCTCCACGGGGCTTGTGCACCTGAGAGTGTGCCCTGAGTGAGTGTGTGCCCTGAGTGAGTGTGTGCCCTGAGTGTGTACTGTCCATGTGTGCCCTGAGAGTGTGTGCCCTGAGAGTGTGCCCTGAGAGTGTGGTCTGAGTGTGTGCCCTGAGAGTGTGCCCTGAGAGTGTGGTCTGAGTGTGTGCCCTGAGAGTGTGCTGAGTGTGTACTGTCTGTGTGTGCCCGGAGAGTGTGCTGGGTGTGTACTGTCCGTGCGTGCCCGGAGTGTGTGCTGGGTGTGTACTGTCCGTGCGTGCCCGGAGTGTGTGCTGGGTGTGTACTGTCC
>PVJL010020774.1:0-11513 GCA_004026885.1 Lyroderma lyra
CTGGCAGAGGAGCAGGACAGCAGTGAAAATAAGCAAGGGCTGTCACTCTATTCATACATCATTGGCCAAAGCAAAATTTATGGTTTAGCCCAAACTTCAGAGGGAGCAACTGTAAGGTCACATGGCATGGGGAGCAAATGGTGAAAAATTGGGGGAAATTGGCCATATAAACTGTGTAGTCAAAGAGGCCTGAGGTTATTGTGATAGGTAATAAATAATAGATAGGTAGGTATAAAATCACTGTCTTGGTAGTACATAGCCCCTTGGCTGTCTTTACAGTAGGTAATAGCTTGTTCCTGGAGAGTGTCTGAAGTCAGACTCTTTCCTGTCTATAGTTCTTGTCCTTTTAATCTGCTCTTAATTTGTTAAAGAGAGGAAAATAAGATATTCAACGTAAAATAAGGACTGATGATGGTATAATACACTATCTTCCCAGGAATACATTGAGGGTTCTGCCTGACCCGATGGTGGATATTGTTTAATTCATCATGGTAAGGAAATAATGATGGAATTTCAGGGAAACTATCACAAACTTTGGGGTTAGGCAAAATCTTCCCACTACCCCACGTAGTGTAGCTACCTATTTTACTCATGTGTGAAGCAATTACAGGTAACCCCTGTATAATACAGTTGTTAGGTTCCTTAAAATACCATGCTATGTGAATTCATGTTATATGAAACAAAGAACCAGTACAAAAAAAGGGGGGGGGGGTAAGTTCCCAAAATTAAAAAACATACTATTTTTATAAGTAAGAGAAATAACTTTATTAAAGCAATTTTCACCTATGTATAATGCAGTAAAAAGAAAAACACAAAGTTTTAAAATGTATGTACTTAATACTCCACAATCAAATGAATTTAAAATTCTAATAAATTTTAAAATTCTGCAGTCAAATCTGATACAACACCCATGCTCAAATGAAACTTTTTAAATGAGGTATCTTTTGCTCTTAAAAGCTTTTATTATTGTGTTCTGTGTTATTTGGGAATTTCCCTAATTTCAAATGAGATAATTTTTGCTCTTTAAAGCTGTTATTATGTTCCATGTTGTTCAGGGATTTCTCTAATTCTCAAACCATGTTCTAGGGTGCTGTGTTGTATGAGGACTTCCCCCAGTTCGCAAACTGTGTTATAGCGAAAGAATGTTCTAGAAAGTGCTGTGTTATATGGGGGTTAGCTGTATGATGGTAAAAGACACCAGGAAACTGTGTCTATTTCTACTTATCAATTGTCACCAATCAAGGGTGATGCTAATGGCTATCAGGATGCCTGATAGAAATATTGATTACATCTAGGCTTGGGACTGTGTCCATCTGTGTGCTCTAATGTCTTTATGCTCTGATGTCTTTATGCTGTCAGGACTCACTCAGTGCTTTCCACCCATCATTATTGTCATCAATCTCATCCTGCCACCAGTAAGTGTGGACTCAGCCTCACTGACGTGGCCTCCCACAAGCCTGAGGGTGAAGCCACCTCCAGGTCTCTACTGGCAAATGAATGATAGTACAAACCCTACCAACTCTCGATCTGTGCAAAAGAAGAATCTGGGATGCCACATTTGCTTTTATGAAAAAAAAAACTTAAAGGAGTAAATCATTTTTCAGGTTCAATTCTAGTAACTATAGTTGTTTTTTCTAATTTTAAAAGTAGAACATGGTCATAGACAAGAGGGAAAATGATAAAAAGACAAAATAAATAAAGAAAAAACATTCTAATACCACCACCCAGAGATAATTACCATTGACATGTTACTGTTGGTTTTTTTTATTTCACAGAACTCTTATATATACATAAATATATGTCACACATAAAATGAGAACAGAGAATAGATGGTCGATTTTTTATTCATCTTTTATATTGTGATCATTAACTCAGATTTTCTCCACTGAATATTCTTGAGGAATGTGATTATTATGCCTTTCATGTACTCCAACAAATAGATTGATAACTTTTCACTTTTACATTTCTCATTGTCACATTTGATATCTACAAGTCAAAAATTAAAGACTTCATTGTAAGGCTATTCTTTGTTAAGATAGTGACTCTCCATTCTCAATATCTGTCATAAACTGAGTCCCCTAGAAAGCACAGCCCGTGACAGAGGGTACATGTACTATTAATTTATTGGAAACACAGTTCAAGGAAGCAAGAGTTGGGGATAAGGAGAGAGAAGCGGGGACAGAAGGAGAACCTACACAAGGCACTGTTTGGGGGGCTGCCACAGGGCTGTCTCAGAAGCTGTATAACAAGAATCTATGGATCACCTATAGGAGGATGGAAGAGACTTGATTCACATGCATCTGTCTCCCATTGGACAAAGATTCGCAACACAAACACCAGGTGGAATCCCTTGTCATTGGCCTGAGGCAAAGCATGGCCAGGTGGGTCTGCGTGAACCCTGGGAGTGCTGAGCAGCAGCAGAAAAACAAACAGACAAACAAACAGGAAGACCTGAAGGAATGCTAAGAGACATCTGATACAAAGCCTTGTCTGGTCTGTGTCTGCAACTTTACAGATTTTTAAAACACAAGACAAGACAAAAATCCAACAATGAATGTTGTTGAAAAGAAACAAGTGTTAGGAGACTAAGAGAGATAAGGGAGAAGGAAACCAGGGGAGAGGGTTTGGTGTGTCATATCCTAGTAGGACTGTCACAGTTGCCTGCCATTCCTTCCCTTCAAAACCCTCCTAAAAATAGCCACCCTGGGATGCCATTGTCTATTTATTCCCCCGAATGAGCATTGTTTGTCTGGTGCTCCCTTGGCATTTTTGTACTCTTTTCATACTGCAGTCATGACAATATTGTGGGATGGATTCTCAGTTCAACAGGGTAAAAAAATTCCTCAATATGACTGTTTAGCCTTTTATATATGTACTCGTATGTCCTCAAAATAGTGAAGTAATTTAAAACAGAATTTTAGAGCTAGTGGTTCTTCATTTCTATACATAAATAATATCAAATTCCCATTCTGCATATAGCAACATTTGGGGCAGTTCAGTGGACATGGAAATTAATTTGATATGGCAGTGGGTCTGGGAATAAGGTAGCACAAGTCTACAAATGCTTTTTGTCCAACACACACTGCTTGATGACTCATTCACACCAAGCATAGATAAGATATATACAAGAATCACATACGATCATTTATTTCAAAGGTTTTACAGTTGTAAAAAGGGCACTCCTTACATTTGTTACAAGCTCAAAGTGCACGTATATATAAACTAGTTAGGTGTTTATAATAACCCTGGAGAATGGAGGTTAAGCCTTGGGACTCTGGATTAAGAGAGATATAGTTTCACTTTCGGATTTTCCACTAGTGGGAGTGGGATGGGGAGGGCATTCCAAATCTCACTTCACTCATGTGTTGATACAAAAGAACAATAATGACAATATGAACTTCAGTGGGTTGCTGTGAGATAAAACAATACATGCAAAACACTTAGGAATGCATTGCCAAGCATATAGCAATTCAACGAATGCTGTTTTTATATTGTTCTGATTTCACAGTGAATTTAAATGCATCATTCAGGATCACATGCCACAGCCAGGACTAGAAGTCTTGTTTCCTGCCTCCCTGTGCAGTGATACTTCCCTTGAGGTAGAGCAATGAGGAGTGCAAACACAAGCACCAGACTCTGAGCCCTACCATCTAGCACAACCTTCCGCATGTAATGGGCAATTAGCAGATACCGATGAATAACTAACTGGCAGCAGACTCCAGGTCAAATTATGGAGTTGCTAATGTATAATAAAGCTACAGTAGACTCTCCATTAACTGGTACTCAAGTCACCGCACTCTCAAGCAACCGGTTGCTTGAGATTTTGCCAATTGGGTTGAGAGTACCAGTGGCTTGAGTTCGTTCAACACAGTCTACTTACATTTATTCGGCATCTACCAATCCCCATGGATGCCAGTTCACTGAGAGCCTACTGTAAAATGGGTTTCAGACCTTGGCTTGGCTTTGCTTTGGAGAGCATTAAAGATGCTACCAAAGATTGTTTGTTCTTCTGGCCAATCATCTGGTGATCAAAAGCAGGTGGTCAGATCATGAACCAATCCTTCGTGATCCACATTGCTGTAGCAGAGCTGGCCTGAGCACAGAGATGTCGAGGACATAATTCCAGTTCTCCTTGTCTTGTCATGTGGAAAGAGGAGGTGATTGGAGTGGCTGCTTCAGGAAGGAAAGGCTTCCTGCTCCTGGCTGAGGAGAGGCCTTCGGCGGGTTCCGTGGCCCAGGCATTTGAGAAGGGGAAATAATTCCTGGATCACTGGAGTCTGACTCAGGGGGTTGGTGTCAAGCATGGACTGTCCATGTAGGCATGAAAAGTTTAAGTTATTGAATTCCAGCCAGATTGGAACAAGAAAGACAGAAGCTTCCTTGAGAAAGAGCTGGTGGGATGAAATCCATACCCTGAGATGTATACCTGGGCATGTTTTCTGGCAACTAATGATTCTGGGAAAGCTGCAGGAATTTTTCTATCTCATTATCTGAGTGTTATATTGCTACAGTGGGCTTTCTAGTCACCATTTATTGCATATCTCCTGGGTGCCAGGGGCTGTATATACATTACCTAATGTGATCCTTGCAACTCCCTTATATCCATGAAAAATAAAGAATTACAACCCAGAGTAGGGAATGTATTCATTTTGCTTGCTGCTATACCCCCAGTGTCTAAAATAGTGTCCAGCTTCTCAGTCATTTTTGTGGAATGTCTGAGGAGGATAGAGATTATTGTCCAAAATCTAGAACTCAGATGGTTAAGTGACATGCAAAAGCTAGGAAATGAAGGGCCTAAGTCTGGAACCCAGATCCATGGCAGCCCAGACCCTGTCCTCTCAGCCATGGCCCTTGTCACATCTATTGGCTTCCCTCTCTTCCATTTTCAAAGTACATGACATACAAGTATCACCACCATTGGCACCCTAAAACACAGTCTTCGTCTTGTCATTTCTCAATGAAAAATCCTCGAGGTCTCTCAGCTGCCTTAAGACGACATTCAGACTCCCTCACCTAGCATTCCAGGACTTTTAAATCTGGTCTTCACATTATTATTTTTCACTAAAGCTCCCACAGAAAAGCTCTAACCCAGCACTCTCGCTGTCCCTAGAAGAGCTCTTACACATTTCTGCCCTCTAAGTTGCTCCTTTTATGTATGTCATTTGAAATTACCAATTCATTCGGCCCATCTCTCTGAATCTCTTCCCATCCTTTAGGATTCAGCCCAAGTTGCACCTCTTCAATGAACGTTTCTGAGTATCTCAGCATGCAGTAATTTCTCTTTTCTCAGAAATTACAAATCTCTCATTTTGTGCCCTTCTCTCTAGGCAGTTTGCTAATGGTCCTTATGATTACTGGTCTTTATTAGAAGTGTAACACAAGTCTATAAAACTAGAGCGTAAGCATATTGAGAGCAACAAACATGGCCAGAAGCAAACAAAGGAAACACTGTATATACTAAATTAGAATTATTGGTCGAATGGTTAGTGCAACTCAGTATTCCAGGTTAAGCAAGCCACGTGACATATATTAAAAAACGTGTATATGAGTATATATGCTGTTATATCTTGATGCTTTAAAATGTCTCTCTACTCTCTTTCTGTGCTCCTTCACCCTTTTCTGCTGGGAGGGTCCTTGTGTGTCTGCTGCTGGGCAGAGACTGCCAGTGCCTGGAGACAGTCCCCTGTGAGACAAATGCAGGGTTACATTAGCCCTGAGGCTGGGCTGGACTTCAAACATCCTGGCCAAGATCTCAAACTGGCTTCATTCACGAGCTATGGACTTTTGAGTGGCAAATTCTGCTGTGCGATTACTGCTGATTCAGTGTCTCAGTGACTTCAACAGGGACATGATGGAATACCACCCAACATAACAGGCCAAGTTGGGGTCTGGCAGGGTGAAAAGCAAAAATTAGGAGAGACTGTAATTTATCAATGCGTATTAATGCAAAAACACAAAGATGCACTTCTTATACTTAGGATTAGGCTGACCAGACATCCCATTGTAAACAGGACAGAAAACAACAGAAAAGTCCCATTTCAAATGGTACGTAGGGTCAGCCTAGTCTCACTGGGCTAAATTCAAGGTGTCAGTAGGGTGACCATCTGAACTGTTTGAAATGGGACAGTACCGTTGTTTTCTGTTCTGTTTAAAACAGCTGTCTGGTCAGCCTACTCAGGATGGAAGAATCAGTCAGACTGAATACTATTGTTTTTTCTAAGTTAATCAATTATTATGGAAATGCTCACGAATCTGACAATATGTGCTATGCTAGAGTGGAGGTAGGGGGAAGCTATCTCCTCCATGTACTGGCACATGCCACCCCAATAAATAAAAAGCTGGCCAAGTTTGCTCTCAGAGGGTAGCTTCTAACTCTTTTTGGGTAAGAGAGTGATTTGCGCTGAGCCGTCTCCCATCAACACCTGTGCCTATTTCCCAAGAAATGCTCTAAGAGAAAATACAACTGGGGACAGTCCCCTGGGAACTGTCCAAAAACCAGACTGAGGCCTCTGTGCCATGTAAAGCAGAGACACACATCTGAGATCGTAGGAGCTGCTCGGGAAATGGTTTTCCAATAGTTGTTCACTTAAAAACAATGGTATGCCTGAAACCTATGTAATCCTTGCTAACTGAGGTCACCCCAACAAGTCTAACAATAAAAATAAATTAAAAAACACAAAAGCAATGGTTCCCTTTTTTCTGTACAATAAAAGCAAGTTGGGGACTTAGAGATACTCCAAAAGGGACAGCCACTCTGGAAGAATATCAAGTGTAAGTGTTACACTAAATGAAAATTACTGCTGACTTGTGTTCTGGAGCACAGTGAAGGTAAGTAGACACAACTAGAGTAAGATGCAAGCTCCCTGAGGCAGGAACTATGTCATGTTAACTTCGAGGCCCTCAGCTTCTAGAACATGGTAGACACTCAGGAGTTATGCTTGCACAACTAAATACAGTGGGCTAATACATGAATGAAAGTACTGGTCTTTTTCTCTCTTGGTTTTTACTGAGCACGTTAGTTCAAGGTTATCAAAATATTGTTGCAGATCCTCTACCATAAGTAACACTCAAACTTATAGTAATTAAAATCTGATGTTTCCTGAATTCTCTATAGCTTCCAAATATCCTGCTAGAATGCACTAAAACATGCAAGTTTACCCAGTTTAAAAAAAACAACAAACACTGTGCCCCCACTTAAAAAAAAAAAACCTAAACAAAATATTATTACGTAATCTCTAAATCCTACTTGTCAATGTCAAGACCAGGCCAACTTCTTTTGACTGTGACCTTCTGGACCCAGGGGATACTCCATGGATTTGCAGGAGATTTTCACACCACTGTGGCCTCTCACTAGCTTCCTGGAGCAGCACTTCAATACCTTGTAATGCCATTACTGTCACTCCCAAACAAGCTTAGAAATACGTACTGAGAAATGAAAGTTTCTTTAGACATTTTTTCCCCCTAAGCCTTCCAGTGCAGAAGGATAGAAGGCTCTACCAAGCGAATCAATTTTGTCTTAAAGGCAAATACAGAGTTATTGGCACCAGGTTTCAAATATCTCAGGGAAAGTAATACTTGCAACATGGCAGAAAAAAAAAAAAAAAAAAAAAGGAAAGTACTGATTTTTAGGCCCAACTTGAAGAAAACAAAAAGACTTTCCCTGTAACTCCTTAAGCATTCTTTCATATTTCAAGGCATTTAATCCATGCAAGTAATCTGATTACTTCTTAAAACCAGTTCATATATATGCAAAACTGCACTTAAATTGACAGGAAGATCAAAGCTGCTGCTGTAGCAGGCAGCAGAACTTTCCCCAGTCTGATCCACATCTCCAGTTACGATTCCAACTACGTGGGAGATGGGCCCAGAGGGTACTCGATGCTGTATCGGAAAGCACCTCCTTCTAGCACCCAGGTGTCAGGCTTTGGAAGCAGAAAATCCTAGAACCAGGGCATGAAAGAAACAAACTTGTGAACAGGGCTGAGTAGGTGCTGACATTGGCTCTATTCTCTCCCAGCTGGTTAATTTTCCGTACCTGACAGGTCTCTATTTGGCTTCAACCAGGGGGGAGTTGGCTAGAACACCTTCAGGATACTGTGGGTGGTTTTACAACCAGCTGTGCCTACCTAAGCAAAATGAATTGGTTAATTGAAGCAATTACCTGGCCATTCAAGTCCAAACACCTCCTCATGGGGAGCAAAGAAGGTAGATAATTTGAGATTTTTGCCAATTAGCCAGACTAATTGACTACGTCCTGTGCATCAGTTTAAAAGTTGAGTCAAAGGGGTGTGGCACTTCTGTCCCTGAGGACACAAGACCAGGTTTCATATGGACTTATTCTGAACTGTGGGTACCTATGTGTCTGTTAAGAGTAGGAAGATCTAGGCTAGTGATTCTCACATTTTAACAACCATCTGAATCACTGGGAGGGTGTGTTAAACTCAAATTGTTAGGCTCCACCTCCAAAATTTCTGGTTCACTAGGTCTGGCACAGGACCTGGAAATGCGCATTTCTAACAAGTTTCCAACTGATGGATCCAGGGACCATCACGGGATCGCCACAGGTCCAGGGACCACATTTTATGTATCACTGATTTAGGCCTCTCTCTCAGGAAAATGAGAACAGTGTGAGGATTCCTATGAGCAATGCCATGGTCTCCCATCTCTCAAACCCCAAATAAATAAGGCTGAGTTGCACTTATTCATTCAACAGGAAGCATTTTGTTAAATAGTTGCCATGTCAGGCTTACCTTGGTGATACAGTTAAAGACCAGCCTTTATCCTTAAGAGGTTCGCAGTCTGGTGGAGAGGCAGACACAAAACCAAATGAAGATGAGGATGAGGCAGTGTGAGAAGTAATGTAGATGTAGAGGTAATGACCAGGTGCCATTGGGAATAGAAACCTCACCAGGACTGGAGGTCACCAGGAAAAGTCGCTGGTGCAATAGGAAAGAACTGAGAGTAAAGGTGTTTAGGTTGAGAGGTCTGTTTACATTCATAAGAGTCAATGTTACTGAGTCCAAGGGCAATGCTAGATTTGGGTGGTTATCATGGGTAAGCTTCCTGATATCGGGGACCATTTATGCTGCAAAGCTCTCTACCATCTGCCCCTCTGCACACAGTAGGTTTTCAGTGCATGAATGAATTGCTGTCAATGCACCATAAAGAGTGTACAATAATCTGATCTACCCAAAGGAAAATGCACTGAGAGAAGTAGCTTGTTTCCAATTGACTCCTGAATCAGAGCCAGAGAAAAAGAACTTTTAATCACCACAAATCTGGTTTGAATTTGGATTGACAGATTTTGAAATGAAAAAAAAAAATCAATCCTATTATCAACTCCTTGAACCTGCCACTTCCTCATAATCAGGGTTTTTTTTCCCCACTTTACTGAAAATGAACTGTATTTGGTAAGTAGATGTTATGTTCAGGTGAACAAAGTTGTCAGAAAACCAGATGATGTTCTTCCAGCTTCCAACAGCCTCGGGCAGCAAGGTACTGGTTCACAGTGACATTTTTGTTATGCATATAGTTTGATGCCATTCGCTTTTGAAAAATTACACTGACATTCATGGCTAACATTCAGCCTGGTGAAATGAAATAGATATGAACTCATTTAGCTAAAGTATTCCACAAATAAAGGTAAATAGACCTTTTCATGATTTTAACATGAAAAGGGGGTCTATATTCCTTAATTTAAGGCAATATGCCAACATTTATTTTTAATAATACTTTGCTGATTCAATTAAGATCTGGTTAAAAAAAATCAATTGCTATATTTTGTTCACTAGCCTCTTGGAATGGCTTTTTCATTTTCTTTGGTTTAGAAGCTGCTTAGTTTAGATGGATTTCTTTTTAACTTTCCCTTTAGCATTATTCGTCTGTGAATAAGGTAGGAGAGCACACATTTTCTCCTTTTAGCAAATAGACAAAAGTTTTCATTCTGTGCACAGACTACTTTTTGGAGTGTAGTAGAGAAGAAAGTAAAGGCTGAAGCAATAAGCAACTAGGACATGTAGGCAAATTTAAAGACAGTGAGGTAGACTCTAACTACTTTTCGAACTCTAAGAATATATGGAAGTTATAATAAATGATTACCTCGCTTTCATGTTACATAAGAACTTTCCCTTTGATTGGTAAAAAGAATGTCTTAATTTACAAATGAGTCATGTTCCAAAAGTCTGTAAGCCAGTTGTTTTAAAATTGGAATGCTTTTCTCACAGATAGATGTTATAAATTGTGGTCTAGGGGAGTTCTCTGGTGGTGTAGTGGCTTAAGGCTCTGGTGCTATCAGTGCTGCGGCCTGGGTTCGACTCCCATCTAGAGAGCTACCCACATACAAAAAAAAAAAAAAAAGGCAAAAATAAATAAATAAGTAAATAAATTGTGGTCTAACTAGATTAGCCCATGTAAACATATTTCATTCATAATATAACTTATTGTATGGAAATATAGGGGCTGGTAATAAGTATCCATACCTTAAAAATAATTAAAATCAGTGACTCTGAATGAAAGACTCTAAAATTCCATCCCAAGATACTAGAGGAAAAGAAGGTCAATTATAGGTGAACAGGGTACAGCAACTCCTTGTTTAATGACTAAGTCCAAGAGAATAGGTCAAAGGGTGGATGTCTTGTGGTGTGTGATGGTACCACAGAGTATGTATTTTTCAATGGATATCATGCAACGCCACAGTTACAAATGAAATATGTAGTCCTGCGTGATTGCAAACGCTTCATGTAGTGAATACTAACCGATGGTAGGAAGGAGACAAAGACTGAGAGAGGGGATTCCCAGTACCGAAGAACTGATCCTAAGACTCAGCAGTCATTAAACAGATAGGTTGTTAAATGAGGAGTGACTGTATATGTAAACTTATGGAGAACGTGTCGAAGTAGAATCCTGAAACTATTAATACCTTTGTATTTTATGACATTTGTCTTTTATAATACTATATCAAAACATTATCAAGTATAGCACTAAGTATCTTGTTTGCTTATTAGCCATGGTTAGCAATGAACTTTGGTTTATAAGTAGAGAGAAGAATGAAAAATCCTCCCATCTGGGGTGGTGGTGACTGTTAAACAAACAACTGGAAGCATTTGTAGCCCTTCTCACTGTTGCACGTCTTCCTTTGACCAGTTGATAAGCAGTGGCTCTTCCCCTGGCCCAAAGATCCAAGAGGGCAGATATCTCAAAGGTTTTGTTAACTATTGTATCCCTAACTCTTAGCAGAGAGCCAAAGTACATAGCTGCTTGAAAATATTTTTTGAATGAGTGAATGAATGAAAAAGAAAAACAGGAATGGTTTAAAGAATATAGAATTGTAGTTGTGTTAAGAATGAGTGTCTGAAATTACATTTATTATTATTAGTCTGTGTGTAACCAAAGACGGAAGAGTCATAGCCAAAGACAGGGGTATAAAAATACATTTCTTTAAGGATAAGGGCAGTTGGCAAGACAGTTTACTTGGTGAAAACCAAGTAGTTGGTCTATCCAAGGTTTGCTTGGTT
>PVJL010020775.1:0-11494 GCA_004026885.1 Lyroderma lyra
GGCGGGGCCTGGAGGGGCGGGGTCTGGCAGGGGCAGGCGCAGGGCCCAGCGGGAGGATGTCATTTCCGAACTGGTGGGGCGGGTCCCGGCACTTACGCTGCGTCTACGTGCGCGGCCCCTTTGCCGGGAAACTACGGAAGGAACGGGCGCGGTCCCAGGTGGCTGGTGACTGCACCCAGCCCCCAGGATCGAGGGCGGAAGTGTCCCGTGCTCCAGCAAGCCCCCTGGCCACCTTGGAGAGCAGGGAGGGACTCAGGCCAGGCGCGCCCCCTGCCACCGCCGCCGCCTCCGGGAAGCCCTTCGGCGCTCAGGACCCGCCTGGGACGAAGGGCCGGCGGGGAAGCGGGTGGAAAGATGCGTTCATCGTTAATAAGGCTGCCGGGTTCACCTAAGTCTGGGCATGTTCAGTAGGAGCTCTAGTAAAGTGCAGCAGGAAACGGGCGGGGTGGGCGCCCCTAGAAAGGAGCCTGCGAGCTTGGGACTGAGGCGCGTCTGAGGTTGGGCAGGGCCCTTCCCCAGTCAGTTAGTTCCAGGCCTGACCTGATCCCTGCGGACTGGTGGTGGCCTCCCGCAGCTCCAGGCTGAGCCCAGTGAAGGGGGCTGCCTGCTACCCAGGAGGCTGGCTTTGGTTGCTGTAGGGGACCTGGCTCCCAGCTGACCCTGGGCAGCTCCCTTCCCCATCTGGACCCTGGCATGCACGTCTTTGAAACCGAAAGGGAAATGATTCCAAAGGAACTTTTGTAGTTCTAATAATCTCTGATTTTTTTAACCAGCAATGCTTGGTAGAAACGCCAAATGTCCACCAGCAGCCTAAGAAGAAAAGAAACCATAACTAGGAGGCAACTGGAAATCATAAGGGAGCCAGGGTGGGCCTGGACCTGGGGGGGACGGACTGCATCCTGTCCACCCCATGAGGCCCAAAGCCTGACTCACGGGATTTGTGCTTCACTTATTAAGTCCCTAATGATCATGAGTCACTGCTGGGTCCTATTCAGGTCTGCAGGCAGCCTGGCATCCATGGCCCTTGTTGGAGAGCTCATGAGCAGTTATAGTCACTGACTTCAAAAGGAGGGCGGGTGTTGCTCATACTTTTTGGCTCTCTCCGTGGTGTCCTTGTTGGTGGCCTCAGCAGAAGTCAGGGCAATATGTGGCCTGGAAATCCCCAGTGCCCACGAGAGAGGCTGACAGATACCAGCTGGAGACAGCAAGGCCGGGATCTTACAGGGACCCAGCCTGGACGCTGGCTCCCGTGTGTGCTGTGTGACGGGCTTCTCATCGGCCTTGCACCTCAGCTTCCCGTTTGTTTGAACTGGTGGTGAGACCAGGACTTGGGGAGGTAAAGAGTCAGCAGCTGTGGAGGTGGGGGCCTGGTCAGGCTCATGGGGGAGTAGGAAGGGGTAGGAAGGGAGCTCGAGG
Source organism: Lyroderma lyra (assembly GCA_004026885.1). Classification (NCBI taxonomy): domain Eukaryota; kingdom Metazoa; phylum Chordata; class Mammalia; order Chiroptera; family Megadermatidae; genus Lyroderma; species Lyroderma lyra. Next base: position 1,417 of record PVJL010020775.1, read on the forward strand.
CTCCAGTGGGCAGTCTGGACTGGCTCCGGCTGTGAGCAGGACTGCGGGGCTCTGTTCTCAGCCTGCCTTCCTCCTTCACACCAGAGGGTCCAGGTGACCTCCATGGAGCTCCCAGCTCCTCGCCAAGTCCCTGGCACACACGCCACAGCGACTCCCAGAGCGCCAACAGAGAGCTGTGCCTGCTGACGAGATACGAGGTAGACGTAGACAGAACCAGCACTGGAGAGAACGTTCCCCTTCTAGCTTCTTTGGCTGGTCTGATCGTTAACAGGAGAAACAAACTTGTATACACACATTTGGGAGCCTCATAAGAATATGAGACCCCAAGGGCAAGCCGGGCAGTTGAGGCTTAAATGCTACCCTGGACGGAGGGATGGGACAGGGGCCTGGGGCTTCAGAGGGAGGAGAGTGATCCACAGGCCGATAAGAGGTTTGTAATCGGGTGTGAGTCCTGCCATCCAGGCGTGTTGGGATACAAGTTCTCTAATGGCTGTCTCTCTGAGCCCGGCCCCCTGGATAAATTCTTTAAGGTAGTTAGGGGAGACGTAAAAGGGACTTGCAGGGTATTGATGAGCTTTAGCTCAGAATGCTCCAGTGCCCAAGTGGCATATTTTGGGGTCATGTATTCTGCTCCCCGCATTATTCACAGTATCCAAAGGTGCAAACAACCCAACAGATGAGTGGGTAAACGGCTATTATTTTACTTTCAATAAAACCCCCCCGCAGCCCAATTTCGCACATCTCCCCCAGCCGGTTCAGGGCATGGGGCACAGCTCCCTTACCTTTGTTCTGTGCTTCAGAGCCACCTGTGCTACGTGGTGTCACACACTCTCTTCATATGTAGGTAAATAGACAGGTGTACCCAGGTTCCTGAGGACCTGATGGGTGATGTGCACGTGAAAGGGCCTTACTTCTCCAATGGAAAACACTCCCAGCAACAACAAAAATGGGGTACGTGTGTGGGACGTTCAGTGTTCTGCTCTGGAGAAAGAGGCTGGTGATGGGGTGATGCAGCAGCCTGTGGCACAGGGCAGCCCAGAGCCCACGCCCGCCGGCCCCGCTCCCTCCCCCGGGGCCTGCACTGGAGTGGAGGTACCAGGGTTAGAACCACAGGACTGGCTCTGCCCGCCTCTGGGGGCATAATCCTGGCAACTCACCTGACCTCCTGGAGCCTCAGTTTCCTCCTCTGTAAAACAGGGCAATGCCCACCTCACAGGCTCCTGGAAACGTTGAGTACGCCAATGGGCGTGGAAAGCAGCGTGCAGGGAGTCAGGCTGGGCCAGTGGAGTTACTCGGCCTGGACAGACCCGCCGTCCCTCGCCCCACGCCTCGGCTTGCTCATTTCTGGGATGTGTTTATTGAGCTCCTACTGCATTCCTGGTCCTGCGAAAACAGCCAGGGGCACAACGAATAAAGCACAAATACAGGACCCTCCTTCCCCGCAGGGCGTCCCGGCCCAGGAAACGTGTGCAACGAAGGAACAAGAGCGGCTGTGCAGCCAGCAGGGCACGCGGGAGAGTGGAGAACCCCCCGCCACCAGCCGCAAAGAGGGAAGAGTTACTTTTCAGGGAGAAGTGGCCCAGAGGGCAGGGCAGGGGGGCAGAGGCAACAGCCTGGGGGGCCTGAGCTGTGAGAGCTGCTGAGAGAGGTCTGTCTCGTGCCCCATGCTGGGCCCCTGCCTCTGGAACAGGGACCCCATGCACCCCGGGGAGGGACGAGGACAGCTGGAGAGGGGCAGGGGCCAGATCGGGCAGGTGCGGGCACCATGCTCAGGAGGCTGGCACCTGTCCTGGGGATCATGGCAAGTGGCTGAGGACTCTGAGCCGGGAAGAATGGGGCCGGTTTGGAACTTGAGGAAGCTGGTTCGGGCTGGCGTGCAGGGCAGGAGAGTGTATGTGAATCTGCCACCGTCGGGCAGGGGAGCGAGGGAGCCGAATGGGCAGTGGGAGCACAGCAGGCAAGGCAGGGTGACCGACACTCGGGAAGCAGGGTCACCAAGACAGGGAGGCGGAGACCCCAGCTTTCTCCCCCCTGGCCTGTTCTGCTGCAGCACTGAGCCCCCACGGAGCGGACCCTCACTCACACGGGAAGATCCTGTGAGGACCCGGCAGGTGGGGAAGGAGGAGCCTCAGAGAGACGGGTGACCTTGACCGGCCTATGGACACCGAAGTGGGCCATCCCGCAGGCTGTGTGTGCCCACGCATGTGCGTGTATTTACGTTCAACGTACGTACGGTCCCCTCTAGGTCTGGGCCACTCCTGCGGTGGGAGTGGACAGGCAGACCCTCAGAAGGCCACGGGGCAGTCACAACGAGGTGACCCATAAGCCCTGGGTACGCAGTAGAAATGGTGGTGTCACAGCACACAGCACAGGCACTGCTAGATGTCACAGTACCCACACCGCAGAAGGGGCCACCTTGCCAGCTGCCCCTGGCCTGCCCAGACAGCCCGCCCCTGCCCTCTGAGCAGCTGTAGCCCATTGTTAAAAGCTGTTTTCTCCTTTAAAAATTAATAAGTAAGAGGAAGTCGTGGGTTGGTCAAGGCCGCCTGCCCAGGCTCAAGCACTAGGGACTGCAGTCTCTGAGCTCAGCGTGGCACAGCATCGTGAAGGGCGCAAACGGTGGCTCTGAAGCCTGCTGCAAGTGAGGATCCCAGGGGAACGTGCGAGAAACCTCTGGGGAGCCTGCCCTGAGAGGTGGGGGACCACTGGGCCGGCCCGGAAGCTGCAATCCCCCAAGCACCCCAGGTTGTCCGAGGTGCAGCCATGTTCAAAACCACAGGCTCAAGCTATGTTTAGTCTGTTGTAAAACGGAAGTAATGGGACTTCCCTCCCCCGAGTGAAACGTTTAGTTCTCCTCAACAAGTACTTACTGAGCACCTACTGTGTGCTGGCCACTGTCGTGCCAGACCGACGCGGCACACAGTGGGGCTGAAAACACGCGATCCATTAGAATCTGTCCCACGTGGACCCGGGTCAGTGCCGTCAGGCTGGGTGACCCTGCTCGGCACACCAGGTCCCCACGCCTGGCCCCTGTCTGGCACGACACAGCAGGTGCACGGGGAGTACCTGGTGACCAAGCGGACGAAGCTCCACTGTGCATTGGTTAGGGCCCATCTGTGCAGCAGGGTGCCCTCCAGTAGTCAACCACCAACCCAACCCTGAGTGAAAGGGTAAAGTCACGGGGCACACGTGTAACTGTGACACCATTGAACCAAGGCCGAGTGTGGGCAAAACGCACGTACGTGGGAAACTTCCAAGGGGAGCCAGGCTGGTGACCAAGTTCAGGACGGGAGTGGGCTCGGGCTCGCCGAGGCCTCAGAAGGTGGTGTGGGGGTCGGTGTTGGAATGATTAGACCATGTTCTTGGGTAACATGGAAAGCTTTATCAGAGAGAAACGGAGGGTCCGCGGTCTCGTCTATTCGAGGAACCCGGTTGTGCTTAAGACAATGCCACTACAACGAGGTGTCTCGAAGCCCCCACCGGCCGATGGCCCAAGACATACCTCGTCCGTCCCCAGCACTGTCTCCCACTCTCAGGGGATGCCTGCTGTGAAACTGGGCTGCCCCTAAGAAAGGTCTCGCTTAAAGAAAATTCTAGAAAGGGAAGCATGGCGGGCGGGAGAGAACAGAGGGAGACCCTGGAACCTCTGTTCTCTGGCAGTCTGAGCTGCAGGGGCCCATGACTGTGGGGTCCATGGCCTGTGGGGGCCCGTGGCTATGGGGGCATGGGCCCGTGGCTGCGGGGAGGGGGGCACCATAGCCGTGGGGCCTGTGGCTGCGGGGGTGCCATGCCCATGGGCCTGTGGCCTGCGTGGGCATGGGCCTGTGGTGGCGTGGGCATGGCCATGGGCCCGTGGCTGCGGGGACGCCATGGCCGTGGGTCCGTGGCTGCAGGGGCGCCATGCCCATGGGGCCCGTGGCCTGTGGAGCTGGCCGCATTCATCCTTCATTGCCTGACGACAGGAAGCTGTGGCTCAGCTGCTGCCGCTGCTCGGTGGGGAGGGAGGTCCATGGGAGAACTCTCTTACCCGTCTGGCTTGGGAATCAGACAAAATGAAATGAGGCAGCTGACAGCAAACGGTGGGAAAGGGGAAGTCAGGTACCGACCCGGCTCCAGAGGGCCCAACAGGGAGCCCAGGGTCACTCGGGCTTCTCCATTTTCCTCTGCACCTGCTGTTCCCATTGCCCTGGCTGCCATGTCATCCTTAGAAGGCTTTGCAGGCCATTTGGCCAAACGCCACCAACTCTTAACTCGCCGGGAGCCCAGTCAACGACAAAGCTGCTCCCCCCAGTTCATTGCCACAGCATCCCCCCACACACGCTGGATGTTGGTGTAGATGCCAGGATGGGCTGGTAGCCTCCCTGTGTGCCTGCCGCCCTGGGCAGGGGCTCCAGCTGGGCTCTGGATGAAGCATCAGAGAGAAGGGGGGAAGGGGGCCTCCGAGAGGCGCCCCCGAGGCCAGACCGGAAACACCACCTTTCCACCGGAAGACACGGGGACTTAGGCTCAGTGACCCCTCCCTCCCAGCAGCCCGGGTGTGGGGGCTGTTCCTGCTCCAACCGTGGAGAAGGGCACCGCCTCACAGAGGGGCCGCCTGCCTGGCCCCAGCTGGGAAGTGGGGCTCGGGGGCTGGCCTGGGCAGTTCGTGTCTCTACCACAAACGCCTCTGGGTCCCTCGGGCCAACTCAGGTCAGAGCGGCAGCTGGGCTCTCCTGTCCCACCTCGGTCCCTCTCCATCTCCAAACCCAATGCCTGGCTGAACCCAGGCTCAAGCAGTGCAGAGGCCTGGAGGCCCAGCTGCTGCCCAGCCCTGTTGCTTCTCTAGCTGGCCACCAAGAGAGCCCCCGGCTCCAATTTCCAGGTTCATGCACGCACGTGGGCACGTGTGTGTGCACGTGTGTGTGTGCACGTGTGTGTGTGTGCCTGTGTGGGTGAGTCAGCGTGAGCTTGGACGTGGAGGGTCGGCCTGGGCGAGGGTGGTCCCTGGGAGGTGGGTCACCTCCTGACCACTCCTTCAGCCTTGACCTTCTGAGAAGATTCCTTTTCAAGCATCTGGAGCCCTTCCAAAAAGCGCTCTCAGATCCTCCCGGAAGGAAGGTGCTGCTCCCACTTCCCCCCAGACATCGAGGAACTCTCCCAGGCGGACAGAGGCCCCAGGCCCCGAGCAGGGGCTGGGTGTCCGAGTCCTTCCCACCCGGGAGAGCCGGGGATGGCACCCGCAGCCTCAGATGAGTTCCAGCACGTGGTCTGGAAGAGTCGGCCACGGGCGGGCTTGTTTAGAAACGCAGCTCTGGGCCCCAGACGTTTCCAGTACCTGAAACATAGGGCCCGCCTTGCCGGTGGGCTCCGGGTGGTGGCTTCTGTTTGGGGGAACTCCTTCCCACTCCCACTGGGGGCTCAGACGGCCACAACGCCCTGCACGCCACGCTCCTCACTAGCCGCTGACCCCGGCTGGGGCCCTCCCAGGATGAGGGTCACAGGAACCTGCGGATGGCTGTGCAGCTGTCCCTCCAACACCCAACCACAGCCCTACCCTCTGGTCACCCCCTACTAGCCTTCACCTCTCTGTGCTCCTCTCCAGCCTGCATGCCCCACTGGACTGGCCTTTCCAGTTCTGAGTTGGACCCTGGCACCCAGCCCCCAGGCAGCACTGTCAGCCTGGGGCCACGGCCATGCACGTCCTCTGAGAGCTCCTACAAGCTGGGGCTAGGCACTGACTGGGGACCAGTGAGGTCAGGGCCAGCCTGGCCTCCCACAGTGACCCCTGGGCCCCAGGACATCTCCTCACGCACATTCAGCACCCCAAGCCTGGACACATCCCCTCCCTCCAGACCTGTACCCATGGAGGTGCCATGGAGGGCAGGGACCGCACGTCCCCCACTCAGCCGGCTGGGCCGGACACCGGGGCTCAGCCTGGCGCCACCTGCTCACGGCTGACGGCCGTCTGAGCCGCCAAGCCCTCGCTTGGGGGGGTAGGGGGTGTTTTCCTTCTTTGCTTTCTGTACCATCCTCATAGAAAGGGGGTCATTTATTATTTAAAAAGAAACAAACAGCAGAGCACACCTATTTTAACTTCACTTTTTCCAATAATCAGGGAACATTTTTTTAATGTTTGACTAATGATTAAAAGCATGATATTATCCATTTTTCAAAACGGCTCTGTGAGAAGGGCCCATTCAACACTGATGGTCTCCTAGCTAATCCCCATGTCCCCCTCTGTCATTAACAGCACGTTCATGTCACTAGGGATGGCCCACTACGAAAATGACATCTCCCAGCCCGCCTTGCAAACAGGAGTGAGTGAGGAGCCGTGGCACGAGGCTTCCAGGAGAGTTCTCACGCACAACTCTCTGTCTTCTTCCCCCTTCCTGTTCCCCGGAGCTAGGGTGTGATGGCTGGATCTCTAGCAGCCGCCTTGTACCACCCTAAGGTTGTAGGTGCCCGGGTCGCTGGTGACTGGCTGGGGGGGGGGGGGGGGGGGGGGTTCTTGACCAACCCTGGACTGTGTAGCTTTAAGGTGAGAGAGAGAGAAACGTGTCATGCTTTTTAGCCACTGTCATGTGCTGCCTAATCTGATCCTAACGGCTGCAGCAGGGACCATCCTTACAGCAAGCAGTATCTGCAACCTGCTCTGGGCCTGTCTCCAAGCTGGGGCTTTGCATGGGAGGGCTGTCCGGGAAGAGTCCAGCCACAACTGCCTCCATTTCTCACACCACACGGCTGGGTGCTTTCCGGGCAGCCCCTGCACGCTGGCTCACAGTAGCCCTAGGACGGAGGGATAATGACCTGTTTTATAGGGAGGGCAAAAGCAGAGAGCAAATGGTTGCCCAAGTCCACGGACAAGGCAAAACGGAAGCTCTGCCAACACGGGGGTTCCTCCTGCCCCAGCCCACGTGCCCCCCAGATGAAACGCTTAATGGTGGGCACGTCAGCGTCTGTGCACAACGGCGGGGAAGCAGTGTGGGAGTGTGTGGAGGCTTGTAAGCCCCTCGGGAGCCGTAGTGTGGGGGCCTTGATGGTCCACAGCGGTAACCAACGTCCGGGCATGTGCTGGGATGCAGGGGCCTCACCCGTAAGGGGGCTGGGGTGCAGTGGGGCTGCTGTGGCCATGGAGACCCCTCCCGGCTCTCACCCTTGCGATTCCAGCACGGTCCACTCTCCCGGCCTGCCCACCTGTTCTCTTTGTCTCTAACCCCTTTCCTCACCAGGAAGGGGCACCCCAGCCCCCACGCAACCTGGAGGGCAAACATTTGCATCGTCTGAGAACCTTCTGGGTCAGGCAGGAGCCCTGTGAAAACGAAAGAGGAAGCGTCCTGCTGTTTACCTCTCTCTGGTGACGCACGCTTCCTGGCTTTGTGCAGAACCTGCCACTGGCGGCCCGTCCTGCCCGCCGCCCCAGGGTCAGCGGCTGCTCCACGCAGCCTGCCCACGGCCCTGGGCCAGCGGCCCCCAGAGACCGGAACGCTGCCCGGGCCGGTCCTCTCCGACGGCGTTCTCTTTGCCTTAAAGCCGATCCGGCCGCACTGGGGAGGGCTCCCAGCACGTCCCACATGGCCCCCCCGTGCAGTGGGAGGGGCACGGCTGCAGGGTGCTGCAGAGGGACCCAGACTTTGTTTCCCCATCTGTCAAACAGGTTTTGGACCAGAGAGTGAAGCGGGCAGGACGAACCTGAAGGTCCGCCTGCCTCGGCTACGCGCACGTTCTAGCAGAAGCCGATTATGCAGAAGGAGGTCTCCACGCCGGTCCGCACGGGGCAGGCGCACGGGCACGGGGGCGCGCCGCCGCGGGGGGCATTGCCGCGTGGTCACAGGCCGGGCGCCACCGCGGGGGGCACACACACGCTCACCGCCTCCCCCCGCTGAGGTGACTGAGCAGCCCGCCGAGCCAGGCCCCTCGCGGGGCCGAGGGCGCCACCGGGAACGAGAGGCGCCTCCCTGCCCGCCGCCCTGCAAACCCGTCCGCGACGGAATCCCAGTGTGCGTGAGGGGCTGGGACGCCGGGGAGAGTGACCCAGGCAGGGGACGCTGAGCTGAGGCCCAACGATGACCAGGGAGCCGAGCGGCGAAGGTCTGGGGAGGACGGTGGGAGGAGGGGCCCCCGGGGGCGGAGACGCTGAGTGTCCTGCTGGTTCTGGCCAGCATGATGACAGGAGGATGGGACAGGTGACGTGGCTCGGCCAGGCAACGCCCGTCAGGGCGGGGAGGCTGTCTGTTCCAAGGACGTGGGCGACAGTAACTGGTGCTCAGTGGGGGAGTGACGCGGGTCTGCACGTGGCCTCGTCCACCCCCAGCCCCCCACCGCCCCGCAGGCCCCTTGCAGTTTTAGCTGCTGTCCCACACTGCCTGGCGAACCCCCTGACCCCTCGGGGATGATCTCCGGGACTCAGGCCCGCCGGCGGCCCAGCTACGTCCTTTATTTCCTCCCATCGAGACGTAGATACCTGCCTGACTGGTCGGTGTCCTTTGGACAGGCCCGGACCCCCCTCCCCCTCCCGCCGCCAACCCGGGCTGGGTCCCAGGTGCGTGGGGGATAGAACTCCAGGTAGATTTAGGTAAACTGAGACTGGAGGGACCAGAGCCCCCTTAGAACCTGAAAACCCTGGGCTCATCCCCATGACGTGTGTGTGTTTTGGGGTTCGTGGGGACATCTTTAGCCACGTGTTGTCATAACTGCTATCCTTTGGTTTGTCATCTAGTTAATCTTTTTTTATATGGGGATTTAGGGATAGTTAAAGGTCTGTGGCCCCCAAAACCGCCCCCGGTCCCGAACCCCTCACAAACCGCCGTGTTCATACTCTCCTTCCTGTCGCCCCCAGAGGCAGAGAGCCTCACAGCATGACACGCTCTGCGCTAGGAGGATGTTGTGGGCGTGAACGCCCCGACACCACATGAGCCCCCGAGCACCCCTCCCCTGCTCAGAACCCACGGGCACCCCTCACCACGGGGGGCAGGGCCATCCCTCAGCAGAACGATCGCAGCTCACTTTGCTGGGACACTCGCTGTACTGGGGTGCGCTGGAACCGGACCTGCGGTGTCACCCATGTGAGCGCCAGGCACAGTGCCAGGCTCGGGGACAGAAGGCACCTGCTGCCCTGGCGACCAGCCCCTTGGACCTCTGCTGCGCTGTGATCGCCACCTTTGCCCTCCCCACCCCCGTCCTCCCCACCCCCGTCCTCTCCACCTCTGTCCACGTGGCGCCCCACCCCCCGGCAGGCATTCGGGGCCCTCAGCAGCAGGGCCTGCGCTCCCTCTCATTGTCCTCGTCACTCCGGCCAAGTCGGTGCTGTGAGCAGGGTGACATCCTTGAGCGCTTAACCTCTGTGGGTTTGCCCCCACTTCCTGCCCCCCTGCTGCAGCCCTTCCCGCATCGGCCACAGCGGGGGTGCAAGGTCAGGCTCCCGCCCCAAGGGAGATGACAGAGTGCTTCGCAGAGTGGAAGGGGGGTGCAGGAGAGATGAGTGTGCATGTGTGCATGGTTGTACCTACGTGTCTCTGTGTATACACTTGCCTGCTGTGTGTGTCCGTGCGGGCATGCATGTGCATCTGTGCGCACGCGTATGAGCGCGTCTGTGCGCGTGCACGTGAGCGCGCATCTGTGTGCGTGCATCTGAGCGCATGTGTGAGCGCGTGTCTGTGTGCATGTCTGTGCGCGTGTGTCTGAGCATGTGTGTCTGTGCGTGTGTGTCTGAGCGCATGTCTGTGCACGCGTGTGTGAGCGCGTGTCTCTGTGCATGTCTGTGCGTGTGTGTCTGAGTGCGTGTGTCTGAGCGCGTGTGTCTGAGCACGTGTGTCTGTGCGCGTGTGTCTGAGTGCATGTCTGGACGCGTGTGTGAGTGCGTGTCTGTGTGCATGTCTGTGCGCGTGCGTCTGAGTGCTTGTGTCTGAGTGCGTGTGTCTGTGTGTGCGCGTCTGTGCACGTGTGTCTGAGGACGTATCTGTGCGCATGTCTGAGTGCGTGTGTCTGAGCGCGTATCTGTGCGCATGTCTGCGCGCCTGTGTCTGAGCACGTATCTGTGCGCATGTCTGCGCGCCTGTGTCTGAGCGCGTATCTGTGCGCATGTCTGAGCGCGTGTGTCTGA
>PVJL010020776.1:0-11510 GCA_004026885.1 Lyroderma lyra
AGTCCACGCGGCCCTCGGGGGCCTCCCGCCCTTCCACCACCTCCGCCAGCCAGCGAGCAAGGGGGTGTCCAAGGGGCCTTTCCAGGAACGGCCCTCGCTATGTTTGTCGCCTTCTCAAAAACAAACAAACAAAAAACACCACGATCGAATTCATTTAGCTCACTGTTTCGGCTACCCAGCTTAAACTCACTCAAACACCTCCCCGTTTGTAAATCGCGAGGTTGGGGGCACCGCCATGAGATAAAACGATTGTGGGTGTTTCCCCCTATTTGCAAAAATTTGCCTAGGTCTCCCGTGGAGGAGCTTCAGGCAGACCCCTGGGGGCGCCGCAGGCCACCTGGGCTTCGGAGCACGCGCTGGCACCAGACGCCGGGGCGCTTCCCAGTGTCGACGTGCAATTCGGGGCCAACACTGCCCCGTGCTACAAAACAAGTGTTTAGCACAGGGTCTGGTATGAAAGGCGACTGCGAAGTGAGAGCTGGCGACTGGGAGGAACTCACTGGCACCCAGACGATCCGAATTCTCACAGAGACGTGTTCCTCCGAATTTCCTAGTGCTGACAAGGGCCCTAGGGGAACTCAGAGTAAGCGTCAGCAGGAGACGTAAATGTTTTTGTTCTTTATACTCCATATAGTAGCTATAAGTAGCATCTTATTTACCGTTCTTCCAGTTGGTCTCAATCTGGTGGTAGGCATATAAGCTGAGTAACTGATACCCAAGCTGCCCCGGGAAAACATTCTCCAAAATCCATTTTATTTAAATTGTGCATTCAGTAAATAGCAAAGCCAAAACATTTGGGTCGAAACTCCAAAGACTGGATGTCTCTGAGCTGGAAAGACCAGCTGAGTGCTTCCTAATTCTACACGCCAAAAACAAGCCACTCGATTTCTTTCAATAGGATTTTGCTTCTCCTGTTTTATAGCAGCAATGCACATTCACAGAGGAAATTTTAGGAAATTCAGAAACTCACGAAGAAGTGGGGGTGGGGGGAACATCCCCCATAATTCCATTCCCCAAAGAGAAATGCCTTTAAATACATTCTGGCAAACTTTTCTCTTTCAATGGATGCACGAAGCTTTTTACTTCTTCCCTTTTTTAAAACAAAAATTGGGTCATACTATGAGCATTGTTTCTGCATCGGTTTTATGGTTTCTACCAGCTACACAATAATGGTTCATGAAGTGGATATAAAATTTAACTTCCTGTTTTTAGACACTGAGACTGTTTTTCTATATTATAAATAGTGGTGCAGTGAACATGCACACCTACGTATCTCTGTGCCTACTTCATCTCCTTCGGTTCAATTCCTACAAACTGAGTTTGCTGGCTCAAACGATAAGCACATTTTAAGGCGTGTGTTACACAAAACACACCAGCAGGCCTGTGTTAACTCTGCACCAACAGTGTGAGAACACCCTTTCCTCTGCCTCTTCGCCCAAATAAATTTTTAGTCTTCACCAGTTAGCATGCAAACACTGGGTACTTTCCCATCTTTATTTATAACGATATTCAGATGTTTTCCCTGCGTTTTTACTGCTCGCCTGATTACCCCCTTTGGGAGTCGACTGCCCCTTCCTGCACCCATTTTTCTACTATAAAAAACTGGGTACTGAAAATATTAACCCTGTGGTTATAATCCACGTCCCAAATACCATTTTTCCTCCACTGGCCACCTGACTGTTTCGTAGTGTTGCTTGACATACAGAAATTGATTACTGCAGAGAAAGCTATCTTTTTCTTTCATCATGTTCTTTAGGGGTTTTGAAGCTTAGACAGGCCTTTCCTATCCCAAGAGCAAATAAACAATCTGTTTTACATACTGAACTCACATGGCGAGGGCACTGATTTTGATTAAAATGATTGAGGGGGCAAAACAGAGTTCAGGGGAGAAAGAAGGAGGCCTGAAGGGGTGGGAACCAGGCGAGAAGGCCCCCGAAAAGCACCCTGGGCGAGAAGGCCCCCCGAAAAGCACCACGGCTAAGGGCAAGTCTCATTCGTTTCTTAGTTAATGAGGGAGAAAATGGGGGTGACGAAGGAACGAAAGGTCCATTCCAGAACGGTAATAACAAAATCCTCTCTGAAGACAATAACAACATTCGTGTTCTGCACGGAAATCTAATCCTAAGATAACGAAGACTGTACTGATAGAACAGCTCGGGGAGCCAATTCCATTCAAGCGGTGTCACTTTAACGACGCCCCGGAAAGCGCTGCGCCCAGTAGCCCGTTGCCTGCTCCTGCCGGGCCGGGAGGATGAAACCTACCGAGGGCCCCGCGCATGCTCAGTACCGAGCCGCAAGAGGCCTCCGGTCTGCAAGGCTGTCCGCCAGGGCGGGCCCGCAGGCTCACCTGGATACGGTGTATAAGGAACCTGCACACAAATTTGGGGCTACACGTGCACATTTATTTCAAAAGGTTTTTAAAAACAATCTACTAAATCTCGTTCATTTTATTCATCCATGAACGTCATCATACTCTCATCAGGGTTCGACTGAGAGGCGTGGCTTTGGCAGCATTTGGCCACGCCCCTGTCCCGCCTCCTGTGGGGGGAGAAGGGGCCCCTGGGAGCGTCCGTCCGCGTGGACCCCCGAGACTGCGGGGGAGCCCAGACCGCCTGGGACCCCCGCTGGGGGCTGGGGCAGCCGCGCCCCGCGGCCCCCTCCTCCCGGACCCGCCCTGAGCCGCGGCAGCTCTGGCGCGCTCCCCACCGCGCTTCCCAGCCTGGTCCCCAGCCTGCCGCACCCAGCGCCCCGTCCAGGTCACTGCTCAGCTCCGTCTGTCGTTGGCCATCACCAGCCGTGACTGGGTCAACCCTTCCTTTAAACTCTGCCCTGAAGTCTGAACGCACTCTATGCAGGACCGTGTTGCACCTCTTTCTCTCCCTGCACACCCCACAGGGTTGGACCCTGGATTTTGTTCCTTTCATTGCTCCTCTTCCTGCTCAGCCCCCTTCCTCAAAATGGGGCTGGAGGGCGAGGGGAAGGGAGACAGTCCGCAGGGGCGGGAAGACGGAAAGAGGTCTCTTCCCTGCTGCTTTTCAGGATGTAGCTCTCAGCCTTGGAGGCTTAGCTTGTCTTCCTGTAAATACTAAAGAGTGAGCCAGACGTGGATTTGTACCTTACATTACTGTGCACCTTTTCAATACCTGCGGGTTGTCTTACTACAATGAAGGGACCTGGACAAGAGAGGGGGGCAAAAGGGACGATGTGGTGGTGACCGCTGGGGGCAGCCCCCCAATGACTGTCCCCCCAGGGGGTGACCCGTTAGAATGCAGCAGCCTGTAGCACAGTCAGGTTGGGGAGTTGGGGGAGCTAAGGGGGCCACTCTCCACCCTGTGCCTCAGAGCTCCTGAGGAGCCCCCTCCCAGAGGCAGATTTGGAATCGCCCGGGGACTGAGCACAGACTCAGGAAAGTGCTGTCACATGCTGCAAAGAGAGGGGACACACACGCACACCTCAGTGTACAGTTTTATTATACTCCTAACTTTCCAAGGATGCTATCAGCACATAAATCAAGAGAAGATGGGTAAGGTCCAGAGAACAGCGTCGTTTCCCATCATGTCAACACGTCATCCGAGGCAAGACCATTCACAGCGTCTGTATGGCCCAGGGCAACACGCCTTCATGAGTCCGTCCGGCTCCTGTCACATTCACGACTTTACACATGGGACAAACATCTAATAATTCATTATGTTTTCTTGAACCGTCAGATACGAGCACGTATTAAGATGCATATTGTTTTACTCTAACAACTTCTTTTTATTCCTGTTTTAATGCACTTAGAATAAGATACTGACTTTGTAAATTATGTATGGAGACTGGTTATATACTTTATGAATAACTTCAAGAGGTTGAAGAAGGCAACGTAATGTATTTGTTATACAAAGAGGTCTGGACAGGCTACGACATAAAGGAAACTTTCTCTTATGCTCTGTGAAAGCCACCAGACACAAAGGGTCACATTATACGAGTCCATTTATATGAAACGTCCAGATGAGGCAAATCTGCAGAGACACAGGGAGACCGTGGCTGTCTAGCGCTGGGACAGTGGGGACAGTGGAAGAGTGGCTGCTAATGTGCCCAGGGTTCTCTTTGGGGTGACCATGGTGATAGCTGTGCCAAGGAGAGTGCACTAAAAACCACTAAATTGATTGCACCCTTGAAATGTGGCATTGTACTGAATGTGAATTATTATATCTTTAAAAATCCGTTTAAAATAGTGCTAGGACTGGAAACCACGCCTCCATTTTGAATCACTAGCATCGAAGAGGGGACAGGACAAGGCGGGTCAGGACAAGGCGGGAGAGGACAAGGTGGGCGGACGGTGTCGGGGGGACGAAGTGACAGAGCACATCTGGCATTTAGATCGTGGAAGGACATGCAAAAAGCGACGACCGTGTGCGAGACTGTGTAAAATAGCGTCGGCCTCAGATGCCAAGGCCCGCGGCGTCCCGGCTCAGAAGGATAAGGGACACGCACCATACCCAGGGCAGTCCTTCGAAACCCTCCAGACCCGAAGGGCACGCCGGGAACGCATGACAAGGTAACCGGCTCCAGGAAGTACATCATCAGGTGACACACGTACCATACAGTCCCCACAGCAACACAAAGAAGAGGCGGAGGAAAGGACGACATGAATGCCCAAATGGCGCCCAGCACCGGTAACCGCCTTGCTCAGAGAGAAGCCCCCGCTGGGGTCCCGGCCCCTCACCCCGAGCTGCCAGGTGGGTCTGCGCGGGGCAGGGAGCGGCCAACGGGTCTCGCAGTCAGACCGCCGGCGCCGGGAGCCAAGATCTGCCAGCACGCGCACGCGCACACGCGCCCCGTACCCCCACGTGGCGTCACACTGGTTAACTTGAAATTCATTAATTAATTTATATTTTTTTGTTAGACTTATTGGGGTGACATCAGTGAGCAAGGATCACACAGGCTTCCGGCATACAGTTGTAGGTGCGTTGTCACCTTGTTGTGTGCCCACCACCCAGTGTGACTTCCCTTTCCATCACCATGTGTTTAGCCCCCCCCCCCCATTAATTTATTAATGCAGGCAGTTCTCACTTTGTGCCCTACCCCAGGGACCGGGACTCACACGGGAGCCTCACCCTCGAAAAGCCGTTAGCAAGGGAGGCCACGGTTCTGACCCGCACGGGGTTCAGTTCGCACGCGGCCACGCACAGCAAGGAACCCCTGTACTGCCAACAGGCCCAAGGATGCTTCCAGACGCTCCCCAGTACGGAAATTCACTTCCAGTCTCCCCACGCAGCCATCGCAGAGCCGAGGCACCCGGGGATCCCGGCTCCCCGCTCGTCGTGTTGGGTGAAACGAGCCTCCGGGTGCCTCCCCCAGCCCCTCCTTTAGCCTTCCTTTCGGTCCGCCCCGGCCCCAAGCTGGAGATGGGAAGGCAGAAGGCCCGAGTGAGGCAGGAGAAAGGCAGAGGACCTCATCTCTTATGTAGGCCGACCACACGTCCTGCTGGAAGGGGGACAGCACCGCTGGTTTCCGCCCTGTTTAAAACGGGACGTCGGGTCAGCCGATACGTGTGCCCTCATGCCACAAGCCCTGTCCCACAGAAGCCCACGCGGACACAGGCCGTGCTCCTTCACCTGTGTGGACCTGAGGGAGCCAGCCCACTTACCCATGGGACTGGCCAGGCTGGGGGCAGGCCTTGCTAATGGGGAGCTGCAGTGCCAAGGCCCGGGCATCCGCCCTGCTTTGCCCGCCCACCCCTAACCTCCAGGGCCCTCCCTGACATCCTGGGGGACCCCGTTCTGGTGCTTCTTCATCCAGATTCCCCTGACCCGGGCAGAGTGGCCCTGCTTTCTCCACAAAAACCTAGTTCTTAACGGCTGTCTTTTAGTTTGAAGCCCTGGTTTCCTTAAATTTATTATTATATTCTCAACATTGTTATTAAATATTCAAAGTTTCTGTAAAAAATCTCATTCATTGCCCTTAAACTTAAGAATTCTTCTTTCATCATGAGCACGACGACATATCTACTTTCCTGTCTTCTCCTTTCTCATGTTTTTTGTATTTAAGTCTTCAATTCATCTGGGATCTCTTCTGACACCCTATCACCAAAAGACAGGGAACTCCAAAAGCAGCTACTGGCTAAGCATCACTTAGAACACAAAGTCAGGAAAAACCGAGGTTGGAAAGATCGATCTCACAAAAAACAGAGGACGGAGGGGAAACAAACAGGCCACCTGGAATGTGCTTTCTGAATGCATCCTCTCACTCCGCAAACATGTGCGGAGCCCCTGCCTCGTCCAGGCCTGAGGGGTCAACAGTACACAGCAAACCTGACCTTGGGAGGTTTCAGCTTTAGAGGAGGGACAGCACACAAGGGCAGGAGGCCGGAAAGAGGTGGACGGGTGGCGCCATGGGGACATCTGAGCAGAGACCTGCAGGGACACGGAGCAGGCCACACTCCCGGGGGAAAGGGGAGGGGGGCAGAGGCTTCTAGCAAAGGGACAGCACGTGCAGCACCACAAAGGCCTAGTAACACTCCTGTCCCCAGCGACGCTGCTTGCGAACCCCCTCCTCCATCACCCTCTCCCGGCTCAGGTCTGTGACCTGCTGGGGCCGGTTCCCCACCGGGTTTGTGACTTGCGATTACCCCAACATCCATCACCCAACACTCTCTCGATCTCCCTTCTCCCTTCTCTGACTAGGTTTCCTGACCTCTCAGCAGAATGCCTGTGAAAGCCCCTGGCCTTTGGCAAACGGTTTGTGGATCTGACGTCGCACCCCATCTCTCCCCCTGTGCACCCCACGGACACGCACGTGGTCCACAAAAGGAGGGAGACTGCAGCAACAGCTGCCTTCTCTTTCTCTTGCTTAGTTGCACTGGAACTTCACAGAAACAGAAAGATGGAAGATTCTCATCTTTTCATCTTGAAACGTGGTCTCAGAGCCACAGCTGGGGGGTAGGGGCATGTCTGCATGGTGCCCTGGCGGCCCTGTGCCAGGCCTCGCACCCTTCGCAGTTCACTAGCTGCCTTTCAGACAGATTTGTGTTGGGTGTAAAGAGCACCCACCTACAACCCGGCATTGCCCCTCAACCTTCTGAATGCGGTGGAGACGGAAACGGTGAGGAGTTTAAACAAGGGCTGTAAGTGGTGTCAGGGTGGGCTTCACGGAGACCGCTCCCGAGTGTGATGGTGTTGGAGCCTCCAGCAGGGACACTGCTCAAACGCCGGAGTTTGGGGAGACAGGGGAGATGGTCTAGCGACCCTCAGGCACACCACGAGGGCTAGTGGCTGCGTGGGGACGAGGCTGACCCTGACCCCATCCTGGAATTGTTCTTGCAGATCACACGTTTACTCAATCAAGATTCCCCCAGAGCCTCCAGCTTGGCAGGTTCCAGGTCAGACTCAGCGGGACGAGAAGCTGCGGGCACCCGGGCACGTGTGCGCCCGTGCGCCTGCGTGAAGCACATGCTGGGGGCGGGGTTAGTTTCCACTGAGCACCTGCTCTGTGCCCGGTATCAAACTTAGTGTTTGATTTCATCTTATTCTCTCTGAGCAGGCATCATCATTCCCGATTTTTCAGATGAGGAAGCTAAACAGAGAGAGGTCATATAAGCCCCCCATGGTCACCCAGGTAGCAGTAAGTGGTGGAGCAGGACCAAAGCCAGGTTCATGGGACTCCGAAGCCACGCCCTCTGGGAAGCCACGCCCCTCCGGGAGGCCACACCCTCCCCAGAAGCAATATTGCTCCTTCCCCAAACTGGCCAGGAATTAATGGAGTGGGAAGGGCCAGGGGAGAAAGCTGCTGATGTTGCATTGCTAGTAAGATCCCACGTCCAAGTTCTATTTGGAGATAATCAAATTTTAACTTTAAACTATGTTTAACTGAGAAAAATATACTATAATGGCCGTATTCATTTTTGCGTAAGATAAACCAAGCCGAAGGACGACGTTAGCTTTATTTTAGAAGGAACAGAGGCTGAAGAAACAGGCAATAAATGAAAAGGAAGAATTATTTCTCTTAGACAATCACCCGATAGGCGGATGAGTGCATTGTCTGAGCCACGGCTCCCTGAGACATGGCACATCTGGTGTGATAGGTGCTGGGTACGAGTGGAAACAAGTTTGGAGTAATAAATGTTTCCCAGTGTTAAAATAAACACCTCGGCAGCTGAGGTTCCGGCCAGGCAGTTTCTCCGCAGTAGGAGGCACTTATCTACTTTAACACTTTGCTACTTAGAAATTATCACTCAATCAATTACCTTCCACACGGGTTTATTTTTACAAGAGAGCTTCAATAAAATGAGTGTGAAAATAAGTTAAACACATTCTATTCATTTTCTCAATTTTTCACCTCTCCCAACGGTGGATATGTTGACAGAAAAATTACTTCATTTGATTTCCACAGACACGTATGGAATGCTGACCAGGTTCTGGCCTCAGGACTCGGAGACGGCATGTGACAAAGAGGAAAGAAATGGGGTCCCCCTCAGGAAGGAGCGGACGTAACCTGCCTTATAACGTGCGCCCAAACGAAGGCGACTCTGAGGACATTCTGGGCCCAGCAAGCTCTGTGGTGCCCTCCTGCCCCCGACCCAAACCCCGGGCACTCCGTCCAGGTAATGGGGCTGTGAGCCGTCATTCCACGTGGGCTGTCGGCTGCTTCCAGACGTGGAAATGTGTTTTCACCAAGATGTTTAGCACATTTTCCTTCTGAAGAGCACCTACCTATTTCATCACTTCGGACTTCTGCCTCTGAGTTTCTACACCATCTATCGCTTTTTAAATAACGTTTATTGACACAGAACTCAAATATCCCAAATTTACCCTTTTAATTCAGTGGCCTCCGTATATTCAGAGTTGTGCAGTGTCACCACTACCTAATTTGAGAACACTCTGTCACCCCAAAAAGAACCCTTTACCCTAACTGGCAATCGCCCTGGCGACCATCGCTCCCTTTCGCCTCTGTGGGTTTGTGCGTCTCAGTTTATCTAAATGCAAGCACGCACCATGTGGCCTCCGTGTCTGGCTCCTCCCACTGAGCATAACGTTTGCACAGTTCACCCCTTTTCATGGCCGAGTAATATTCCGCGGTGGGGCTCGACCACACCTTATGTACCACTGACCCGCCGATGCACATTGGGGTTGTGCGGCTCTTGCAAACAGTAACGCTAAACAGGTACGTGCACGAGGTTTTGGGGACATACCTAGGAGAACTGCTGGGTCATGTGGTAACTCCATGCTTAACCTTTTGGGGCACCGCCAGACCGGTTCCCACAGCCACGGCCACACGTCACGTTCCCATCAGCACTGCGGGAAGTTTCCAATTTCTCCACATCCTCCCCAAGTCCTTTCCGTTACCGCCGTCCCAGTGGGTGTGAGATGGTGCCTCACTGGGGCTCCCACTGGGGCTCCCATCTGCATCTCCCTGCTGCCCAGTGACCTGGGCATCCTCTCGGCCTGTTTCCCCCAACCTTCCCTGGATTTGATGTGGTCTTGCAAGTGCCCTCCCGGTCCAGCCTCCACTCCTCGCACCCTCCCGTCCCCCGAAGGGCCTGGGTGACCGTTCTGCTCCCACGTGGCCGGCGAGCCTCGCGGAGCCTCCCATCCCGCTTTCAGGCCTGGCAGGGCGGGAAGGCCTCTAAGCAAGCCCTTCCCATGCGTGCGGACCCGGGAGGGAGCCGACGAGGGCCCGCCGGCTTGCCGAGAGGAGGGCCGCGCAGTGACGGCCGACGCAGACCCCCGGGTCCCTGGCCTCTGCTTCCCGCCGCGCCCCCCAGCCAACACTTGCCTTGTCTTCCTGCTCCTCGTCGCCCAAAGCCCACGAGCCGAACTGTACGTGGCGCCATCACGGAGGGCTCACTACCTTCCCAGGCCGCACACGGAGCTCACCCTGCACGGCCGGGGTGCGGGGGGTGGGCGTGGGGGCGCGGCCCCAGGTGCCAGGGCGACGCGGAGGCCACGCACGAAGCTTAGGAGACGGGAGGGAGGAGCCCAGAGCAGAGAAGTGACCCAGACCGTCCTGCGGGAGGGACTCGGGGACGCCCGGCCGTGGCAACAGCACGTTCACGGACCCCCGCTGGGGAAGTAACGGGGGACTCGCGCAGCCAAGCGGCTGGGGACCCCCTGGCAGGCTCGGGGGTAGCGACTGGTTCATCAGGAAATGGAAAGCCTGCGAGTTTCTGAGAAAGGAAGCAACGCGGCCACGTCTGCACCTACAGACCTCTCTCAACTGACCACGTCCCTGACCACCACACGGATAGCTTTCTTTTCTTGGCAAAGTTGTGAAAAATGGAAAATTACTGTAAAAACACTGCTTAACTTGCTGAAGTCTTGGTATTATTTCTTCTTGGAGAAGTTTTGCTGCTCAAGAACCATAGTCCGTCTCTGGCCCCTACCACAGGGTTACGAAATGTCACCAGGCCTGTGAAGCCCCGTGCCCAAAAGCGGTGGTCCTCAAGCCCTTGACTTGCACGTCCCCTGAAAAGAACTGCAAGAAACCCCACATCTATAGGTTGACATATGACGCTTTTCAGTGTATGTCTGGATGGTTGCAAAGGGTGAAATTTCTGGCTGAAGGGAGACATTCGTATTTTAAATATTAACCAAACTGCCATATCACTCTTTTAAACATATCCAAAGGAACTGCAGTAGTCTACCACAGACTTGTCTTACTACCACCACCTTCCTTAAAAGCACAGGGATAAACTTCTTTAGTTAGAAATTTTCATTCCTTTTCCTCCTTCAACAAAATTCCAGCTTCAGCCCCAGAATTTCATCCTAACATCATAATACCTGAGAGCCATAATTAACCTCCCTGTTTTACTCGTCTACAATAAAAATACTATGTAAAAATGGACATTTTAGTTGTTTCATTTCCTATAACCATAAAGCTCATAAGCATTAAAATGTTTTTATTGTGGTTTGAGTTATAGTTATAATTACCAATCTCTTAGAAATGATATGATATAAAATGTTTCTAATTTTGATAAAATTATCACACATAAACCCCTTGAAATCCACCAGAAATACATCTCTTAATGAGATGAATGGGTCTCTCTTTTTTCCATTGGATCCAGGATGAATATTATTTATTGCTAGCATGAGACAGCGGTCAATACCAGTTCTGTTCCTGCTTTCCATTTTTACTGATGTAAACACTGAGAAGCCTTGTTCCTGTACCTAAGTACAAGGAAACAGGAGTTTTATTACAGCAACGTCACTCAATTCTTTAAACTCCTTCCAACATATCTGCCAAAACTCACACCCTTATCTATCATCGAAAGTCTTTTTAACGATCTGTCAGCGGACAGATTGGTGGGGCCCTTCTTCAATTTCGTCTGAAGAATGGAAACGATCCGACGTGTAAAAGGAACTGCTCGTGTCGCTCACTTTGCACACCAGTATTTCACACTCGCCCTGTGCTCGCCACCCCAGAGCCCATGGCATCTGAGACAAGGCTCCATGCGTGATGAGATTAGGGGTGGGTGAAAGGGGGCAAGTGCAAGGCGGGTGGCGGGGGGTGGGGGAGCCATCAGAGGCGGG
>PVJL010020777.1:0-11509 GCA_004026885.1 Lyroderma lyra
TTATCCTGATGTTGTTTTGTCTCATGGAGTCGGATATTTCTTGCAGAGTTCTTTCAATCCTTTTGGTTCTATATTCCCTCTCTTCCTCTTTCTGAGCTGTTTCCATGTTCTGGTCTTCAATATCACTAATTCTTTCCTCCATCTGGTTGGTCCTGTTTCCTATGGCAGTTATTTCATTTCTCACTTCTTTTATGGTATCTTTTATTTCTCGTATTTCCATCTCAATCTTTCTTATGTTTTGAATTTCTTTGTTAAATTGTTCTTTTTGTTCACAGAGTTCCTTTTTTATGTCATTTATATCCTTTTTTATGTTATTTATCTCAGCTATGGTGTTCTGCCAATAGGTTTTCATTTCCCTTACAGCCTTTAGAATGGCTGCTTTAAATTCTCCATCACTTAAATTCGACCCTTCCAGATGTAACAAGCTGTCTTCTGGTTTAATTTCATGTTCTTTCTGAGGAGTTTTAGTTTTTAAGGAATTCATCCTGTCCGCTGGGATCTTCCTTTTTGACATGACGGCTTTATGTTCACTGCCCAGATTATTGCTTTTGTGGTGTCTTGCTGTAGGGCAGACACTAGGTGGCACTGGGGGTCAAGTTTTGGGGGAGAGGGGGCTGTTTATTTCTTGTTTCTGATCTCCTACTGCGTTTGGAGGCTATGTGCATATATCCTGGGGAGAGGCCAACCAAAGGCTTTCGGCCCTTTCCTGGGGAAAATCAGTCTTCCCAGCCCTGATTCAGTACCTGGCTGTCTAAAGGCTCACACTGCTTTTGGAACTCTGGGGTGCACGAGGAAGTGGCCGCTCCATAAGTGCAAAGCTGTGGACCTGGCCTGAGACAGCAGGGTCGCCTTTGCAGCAGGCTGGGAACAGGAACTGCAGCCCTGTGTAGGTCTCCAGGGGGCTTAGAGCTGGGGTGTTATCTTTGTAGTTCAGAGTCCTCGCTCAGCCCTTCTACCACTCAAAAGTTCCAGAGGCTGGCTCCCAAACTCCTTCCGTCCCCAGCTCCCCAGTCTCTCTCCCCTCCCCCAAACTGCGCAACTCCGAATAGTCAGCAGGGATCGCGTCCCTCGTGGTCCGTCTCTGCTCCCTTCCCTCTCCCCGACTTGCCCCTTTCTCACCAGCCTTCAGGTTTACTTGCAATTTGTGGATTTCTCAGCAGCCGGTTTGTCACTCAGGGTCTGCTTTCTTGGCTCCTGGACAGCTGTTCAATTGTGTTTTCTGGGAGAGGCTTTAGGAACCTCCTCTCCAGTCGCCATCTTGTCTTCTCTCCTATCATAAATAATATATTTGAATACAAAATAGAGTCACTGTACACCCTATAACCAACTTACTGCACTAACAATATTATCTATAATGAGGAATGTCATATGACATATGACATTTTAATTGTTGCATTGCCCCACTTTTGAGAAAAACATCAGGGTTTTATGTTTCACTATGAACAGAACATCCAATCATGCCATCTATTTGTCAATAGGACAGGCAGCACTGAGACACTTTCACCTTTAACTTTGCTATGCTTGTGTTAGCTTTTTGTTTGACTTCCAATTCTCTGCTTTCTTAAGCCTTTTAAAAATCAACTCTTTACATTTTAAACTTTTAAGTTTTTATGTTTTTTTTTTCAGGTTTAAGACCAACAAAACATTAACATAAGTGGTTTAGCTGGACCAAATTTCTAAAACTACACCTGTATATGGCTTCTTTTTTCACTAATTTAGTGGATGTAGAGATTGAACTAATGTTTTCAAAAGTAAAGTGTTATCAGGTGATTCCACACAGAAATAATTTCACTTCCCAAAATGCTATAGAACACAAAGTGATTGATGCTAAAATTTAATGCTTCTAAGGTAGAATTCTGAAATAGAACATAACATTTTCTAAATGAAACACATTATAAACCAACATATAGTTGCTTGGTTCATGTGTGTATTTCTTTTCTAAAGACTTGGGCGAGTGTTTTTTAAGAATTTTACCTAAACTCCTATCATCAGTTAGGAACTTCTACCTGTCCTGCCATAAAATCATCTCAACCGCAACACTGCCTAGGCCCACCACTTCTTTCAAGTCTTGGCACAGTTAGACTTGTCTTAAAGAAAGAAGGTGGGTATCTCTCAGTCCCCAAAGGGTTAAACCCAAGCCCGCTGTAAAGAATCACAGCTGGGCTCACTGTAAAGTGTTAAAGCCAGGCCCACCCTTCAGGCTTGACTTTGGTATAATCAGTCCGTGTCTGAGGTTGAGAAATTCCTGAGGCTGACATTTACTGCACATGTACTGCATTATGTAACCATGAAAACCCAAACAACTGCTATTGGGCAGATGAAGCAAGATACCACTTTTATTTGAATATATATGTGTGTGTGTATATATATATATATGTATATATATATACACATATATATATACATATACATATATATACATATATATATGTGTATGTGTGTGTGTGTGTGTGTGTGTGTGTGTGTGTGTGTGTATATATATATATATATATATATATATATATATAGTACCAGGTGCGCATTAAAGTACCTTGCTTGCTTGCTTGCTGGCATGTTTATGGTCCTTCTATGTCAGCTCTATATGTGTTTATTCAACTGGGTGTACAGCCGAATAAATCTGCCCTGCCTGGAAACCTTGGCATTGACATTTACCGTAGTCAGCAGGATGAAGTTAGTACTACCCCCAGCGCTGGGTGGAAGAAATGTAGCCTCCCAACTCCATATGATACCCAATGGCTACATATCTGGCCACATGGACAGCACCAGAAGACTGGGATGAGATTAAGCCAACACCTGAAGATATCAAGAAGGCCCTGGAATCTATCGGACTGAACGTTCTGCCGGTACACTGGGAGGCAGTCGGCTGAGTAGCCTGGATGTTTCTGGTGGTGCTGTGGCACACCAGCTAGGAGATACAAGAGCAAGCTCAACCGGTATGCTGGTTGCAACGCCGTGAGGAAATGCTGGAAGATTGCCTGGCGGCTGCTGAACATATGCTACAGGGCTTGGAGGATTCTATACTGTCCTCCAGGGCAGGTATCCTGATATCCATATTGCAGGCTCACCCCTTAGTGCGACAGAAGGTCGCGCTGGAGCAGCTGATGCAGTCGGGGGGTCAACCACAGGAGGCCCCCTGGTCAAGCAGCATACAATAATGACTGCGTATTCATCCGCTAAATTATGGGAATTGATGAAGCAGGAACAACAAAGGGCTGGGGAAATGGTACTGGGCTGAGGGGGCAGAAGGAACAGAGTTGTCTTCTGATGAATTTTCCCAAGTGGCTTCCATTATGGTAATCCCCTCCTTGAGGTAAAGGCTAAAAAATATTGCCCATACTAACCATGATGCAGGGAATCATTCTGTGATCAATTAACAGCAGCGGCCCAAATGGTTTGGGCAGATCCAGTGAATCTTCTGAGACTGTGAGCAACTGGTCCATGTACTTGGACCTAGTGCAAATTATACTGGAGGTGGGCATGTGACAGATGATGTTTTGGATATACTACAATAGCCCTGATGAGGAAGTTTTCACCACTAGGACGAAGTACATGATACTAGTGTCAGGACCCCCAGGAACTTTTTGGACTATGACGGTTCTTCTGGCTCCCTATGTAGATCAGTGGGTGCATTAAATAACAGCCACCCTAGATCAATTCGGGGATGTGGAAGTGAAACAAAATAATAAAGGTGGCTAGGTGAGGCCACTATAGGACCCCAAGGTGCCCCCACTCAAAAGACACCCAAGAAATAAAGGTGCTCAAAAGGGTGACATTCAGCATGCAGTGAGAGTGAGCTGAAAGCAAATGTGGTTATATCTATTAGCTGAGGGAGTAGCCAAAGAGAAAAGAGAGCATCAGTCTATAGGAGTGCTGCTGGCTCTGTGGAAGCAGCTGAAACCTGAGCAGCGGCTTACTTCCCTGATGGCTGTTACACTCCCAATTCAGGAGTTGAGACTGATTTTTATCCAGACTAGGGGTCTAGCTGAGGTACCTGACTTGTGGGAGACCTGGGGGACATAAGGCCACATGTTGAACTTGCTATTTACTGGTCCCCCCATGATATGCAGCGGGTACTAGCCCTTGTGGACACTGGAACCAATAGCACTTAACTGTATGGAAATCTGGATCACTTTTGAGGTCCTATGGCCACCATGGAGGGATATGGAGGCCAGATGATATGGGTCAAACAAGCTGTTGTGAACCTGATCATAGGGCGATTTGCCCCACAAGACTACAAAATCTGTCTCCCTCATCGCAGAATATATTCTAGGAGTGGATGTGTTGCAAGGATTGGCGATCTTGATGATGATGGGAGAATTTCACCTGTGTATACGAGTGGTAAAGACTATTGTTCAGGGGCATCCCCATCATGCCCCCTTGGTATTGCCCCAGGCTACCTGTGTTGTACATACAAAGCAATATCGTCTACCAGGAGGGCATGAATAGATTGGTCATACCATTCTCAAGCTTGAAGAAGCCCAGATAATGTGCCCAATGCATAGCCCTTACAATTTTCTTGTATGGCCAGTGAAAGAGCCTGATGGTTCCTGGCAAATGACTGCGGACTATCAAGATCTGAACAAAGTGTCACCCCTGCTACATGCAGTAGCGCCCAATGTGATGGATCTTAGGGACATGCTCACCCATGAACTAGAAGATTATCACTATACTGTGGATTTGGCAAATGCCTTTTTCTCCATAGATATAGAGATGGAGAGTCAAGAGCAGATCAACTTCACAGGGAAAAATCACAATGGACTTTCCTGGTGCTTCCCCAGGGATATCTGTACAGTCTCACCTTGTGCCACAGACTGGTGGCTCAGGACTTGGCCACCTGGCATAAGCCAACAGCGGCACATGTGTTCCATTATATTGATGATATAATGTTAACCTCTGGTTCTCCTACAGAGCTCAAAACTGCAGCCATAAGTCTATGAAAAGCCCTCAAACTGGGGGGTGGGGTGGGCCATCTACAAAGACAAGGTTCGAGGGCCTGGATTGTCTGTCAAATTTTTGGGAGTTGTCTGGTTGGGTAAGACTAAGGTTATGCCAGAGTCAGTCATAAATAGGATATAGGTATATCCCCGGCTGACAACACTAAAGCAATTGCAAAACTATTTGGATTTGTTGGGCTATTAAGGGATGTTTATTCCTCATTTAGCCACTTTAACTCACCCCTTAAATCACCCGATATGGTGAGGGGTTACTTGGGATTGGACCCCAGAGATAGAATTCTCATTTCTAGCCACCAAGCAGACAGTGGCTCAAGCCCAACCCCCATGGGTCGTTGACAACATCCTAATGCTTCTTTTAATGGTGTCAGTGGATGACAATGGGTGTAGATGGGGCTTGTGGCAGAAACATGAGACTCATAAAGTAACCACTGGTTTTTGGTGTCAATTGTGGAAAGGGGCAGAAGCCCGCTATTCTCTTACAAAGAAACAGCTAGCTGCTATTTATGCTGCCCTTTCAGCCTGAGAGGACATAACAGGTCTTAATCTTGTAACCATCCAATGAAAGTATCCAGTAGAGGGCTGGTCGTGGTCTTGGTTACGTGTGCCGTGGACAGGGGTAGTTCAAACCCCTACCTTGACCAAATGGGGGGGCTATTTAGAACAGAGAGCCCACTTCTCATCCAGCCACTTATCAGATCAATTGCATGCCTTGCTAGGACCTATGTAATTTCAAGTAGAAGAGCCATCCTCAGCGATGGAAACTGAAATGTCTATGGCTAGTCCCTACTTAGAGGGGCAAGGCCCTATCCCAACATATGCCTTGTATACAGATGGCTCCTGCCAACGGCTACTGCCTACATGGGTGACTGTGACAATACAGCCCTCTACAGATGAATTCTGGTATGAGACAGAGACTGGAAAATCCAGTCAATGGGATAAATTGAGGGATATGTGGCTAGTGCTGATGAATGAATCAGGCACTGTACATGTCTGTACAGACAGTTGGGCAGTATGCAAAGGTTGAAAACTATAGCTCCTTAGCTGGGCAGCCCAAGATTGGCTGATAGGGCACCATCTTTAGTGTGAGAAGACTCTTTGGCAGGACTTGTATAAAAGGGGTCTCCAGGAGGAGGACACCATGTACCATGTTCCAGGACATAATTCTTTAAAGGTGCCTAAAAATGCTGCTGCTGATGCTCTTGCTCAAGAGAGGGGAAGCCAGTTACTGCCCCACCTGGGAAAGCCAGGTCCTTGGCTACATCGCAAGCTGGGACATGTTGGAGCCCAAACCATGGAACAGGTATCTCATCAATGGGGTATGTCCCTGACCAGGGCATAATGTCAACAGGCTGTGCAAGAGTGCCAAGCTTGTGTAAAACAGCACCCCAACTGGCACCGCCCACTGTAAGAAACAGTTATTGTGCTGAGGGGTGGATAGCCCTTTCAAAGGTGGCAAGTGGACTACATTGGAACCTTGCCAACAGATCATGGTTGTCAATATGCCTTTACAGCAGTGGATATAGGAACTGGATTGGGATTTGCCTGGCCTATGGCTACGGTCACCCAAGTACATACCTTTGCTACACTTGATCAGCTGAGCGCTGCCTATGGGACTCCTATGGTAATTAGCAATGACTGGGGCATGCACTTTACTGGATACAAAGTGCAAGCTTGGGCTTGTCAAAATGATGTTGGTTGGCAGCTGCATGTACCTTACTGACCCCAAGCCTCAGGTAGGATAAAATGATATAATGGTTTATTAAGGGAAACATAAAAGGTCCTGGGCCCTAGTCTACGCAAATGGAAAACTAACCTGCCCACTGCAGTCAGGCTATTGAATGAACAACCCAGACGTACTGGTTTGTTTCCATTAGACAAAGTTGTTCAAGGGTCACCATGTTTTATGAAAATATGTCCTAACACTGCCGACTCACACCTGGTGTCAAAAATATATAACGGGTCTTTACTCCTCCCTGCTCCTGACTCATTGGCACCAGGAAAATCAGCTTCATGGTCATGGCCTTGGACCACCCGTGCCGCCTATGAATCTTGGCTGGCTCTAATAGAACCTTGGGGTGTTGGACTCAAGGAAAGATTGATCTTGAAACCACGGTTGGGGCGCTGGCCCCTCTCTGTGCAGGTGACCCTGCCAGAGAGGGCCAGAGGACCTATATTAAAAGGAATATTTGTCCTTGCCCTCTGGCCTCTTCCTTTGTATTCCATCACCCCACTAGGGTAGTCTTGGTCCCAAACTCTTGGGGAACTAGTCTGGTACCATAGGCCAGGGGCAAAACCCTTACCAGGCACATTGTTGTCACAAGATGGATACATTACTTGTATTTTACCTGAGGGTAAAAACTCTACTTTTAATGGTGTCACTCTCTGCCTTGTCCTATTGCCCAGGCTAATGGCAGGCAATAGTATCCTACCCTGGGCACATACTTTTGTTCAGGTGCATAATGTTTCTCACTGCTGGATCTGCACAGAAATACTGGTGGAGGCAGCTGAAGAACTTCCATGGTGGATTCACCTGGCATCCCTAAACAACTGGACACAGTTACATACATGGGAGAGCACCACTGAATGGAAACAATGTTGCTGGGCAGTGGACAATTTGCTCCGCAAGGATCATAATTACCAACACCTTCTGTTTGGTTATACATTGAATTATGTGTGGAGTTGGGTGGTGGGGGAACATATGGAACTATGGGAACAAGTTCTATTATGCATACAACAACATCGCTCAGCTGCTAATTGCATTGCTGGTTGGGTGCCCCCACACTTGTGTCAAAATGTTATCCATATGCTCACCCCTCGTATTTGGTGGAATGAAGCCAGATATGCTGGCATTCATCCCACAGATATCCTTTCAGCTGTATACCTCTGGGTTTGTGGACACTATGGATGGCCTTATTTACCTGCAACTTGGACTGGTCAATGTACATGGGGTCACCTTTACATTTCTGGTCGAGTACTGGTGACCTTTCCTCAATTGCCTACTAATTGGGATGCTGTGTATCACCGCTGGCATCACAAACATAGAACACCTTGCTGGTTTTACCCTTTTGCTCTGGCCCTGCCAGGAGCTGCTGTCATAGATGTAGAATTACAAGTAAAGGCTTTAGCAGTGCACACAGCTCAAGCCCTGAAAGCTACTACACAGGCCTTAAGCCTGTTATTAGAGGAAATAGCACAAATGTGTAAAGTTGTGCTACAAAATCAGATGGCTTTAGATCTATGGACAAACTACCAACGTGGCACCTGTGCTATTTTATGGGTGAAATGTTGTATATATATCCAAGATCAAGCTGAGCACATTCAGACAGCCCTGGCTGAGATGAACAAGGAGGTACAAGAAATTGCCCTTTCCATGAAACACCCATTAACTTCTTGATGGAACTCCCTAGGAGTTCCACCTTGTGGTGGATACTAATGATCCTAGTGATTATTGCTAGCAGTCTGATAGTCTTTTGCTGTGCCCTATATTGTTGCTGTGAACTGTGGGCTAAAGGATATGCATTATAGGCAAAGTCCCATGTGGTGGCCCTGTATGGGTGGAGTGTCAGTCCCCAAAGGGTTAAAGCCAAGTCTGCTTAAAGAATTACAGCCAGGCCCACTGTAGGGTGTTAAACCCAGGCCTTCCACCCAGACTTGACCTTGATATAATCAGTCCATGTCTGGGGTTGAGGTATTCCTGGGGCTGACATTTACTGTGCATGTAACGCCTTATGTAACCATGAAAACCCAAACAACTACTACTGCATAGATGTGGTGAGATGCCACTTTTGTTTAAATATGTATATAAAGTCCTAGGTGAGCAATAAAGTACCTTGCTTGCCTGCTTGCTTGTTTGCTTGCTTGCTTGCTGGTGTGTTTATGGTCCCCTTATGTCAGCTCCATGTGTGTTGTCTCAACTGGGTGTACCACTGCCAAAACATGTCCTGCCTGGAAACCTAGGGAACGACAGTATCAATTCTTGACCATATTTTTATCAGTACAGTCAGAATACAAGAGACAAAGATAGAAAGTGCCAAAGACAGAGGCTTTCAACTCTTGCAGGGTGCTCTGGCCCAGAATATCTGTGGTGCACACAGGAGTGCTGATAGGGCACTTTTCACAGTTCTCACTGCATTGGTGTAAGAACTCATATTTCTTTCAAATTTGCAGAATTCTGCTTCAGCCAGGTTGGGTCAGATTCTTATTTTTCAACTTGGTGGTTCTCTAGAACCACCATCAATTTCTCCTCCATATGCCCTATCTCCTCCCCCTCCGGAGGCATTATTTCTTTAAATCCAACCATTTCTTTCCTCTTCATGTTCCTCTGGCAAAGCTCTAGGCCTGCGTTTGCCATATTTTTTTCTTGTTGGCTTTCATTTGAAATCTTATAGGGATAAACTCTCTTAGGATCAAAGCACTAACTTGCATGTCTCATTTGATGCCTTGTGATACAGACAGATGAAACTGTAATTTTTATTTCAAAGTGTGAGAGATAATGCAGTTGTTTGACTTCCCTGGGTGACAGAACCAGGTATCATTTTTGCTGATGAGTTTGTTTTATGTGGCGCGATGCTGCCTTAGAATTTAGAAGGGCTTGAGCCTGACCAGCAGAAGAAGCAGCTGTTCTGTTGAAAATTACACAAATTACTAGCCTTGCATCTCTTAAAAAACATGCTTTATTTGGAAAAATTTTATTCTCAGAGGTGACTAAACTAGCACTATTCAGTCTAGTTAACCACCTTTACTCCAACCTTTTAAAATTGCTGCAATCTTAGCCTATGTCAAGAAAACTGTTCACAGGTGTAGTTCTTCAGAAGATTCTCTAATTTGTAATTTTTTACTTGGTGATTTTTCTTCTCTGCACACAGTAAATTCTTGAAAAATGACAGCTATGTTTTTAATT
This sequence comes from Lyroderma lyra, assembly GCA_004026885.1. Classification (NCBI taxonomy): domain Eukaryota; kingdom Metazoa; phylum Chordata; class Mammalia; order Chiroptera; family Megadermatidae; genus Lyroderma; species Lyroderma lyra. The sequence continues at coordinate 9,856 of PVJL010020777.1, forward strand.
TCCTAACTAGTTGATTTTTCTCGTAGGGGACAGTTCAGTCAGGGCTGAGTGATTGTCCAACTGACCTTACAGAAATCAAATAATTAATTCTTCAAGAACATCCTCATAGCATTTCTAAAGGTAATTATAAGATTAAATTTTCCTGAAAAGTTTCCTGAAACAGCAGGAAGTCTTTTATCATTATAGGACCCCTAGATAGGGGAATTCCTGTCTTCCACATTATTGAATCTGTGCCTTGTAGACAGTTGAGGCACTGTTAGAGCCACCAAAAAACCTAGCTAACACTCTTTTTTGGCATCAATACTGACCTACAGATTGTCAGTTATTCTGATTGCAGAACTTTAGCAGTCTCCACTAACTTGTGGAGTATCAGATTGAAAGAGCAAATATAGAAATTCTCAGAGGAACATTTCACAGCATGATTCTAGAAGCCAAGTGAAAAGATATTCTCTATTCCTTGCGGTTGCACTCTGCAGTTCTTTAATCACCAGTTACAAGCTACTTAAGTGCAAGAGTTGCCTTTCTCTTTGCTTTGTGTCTAATAACCAGCATACACCCTGCTTATCTGTGGAATTGAGTCATGAAGAGAAAGATGAATGTGGTGGATGAAAGCTGTATAGTCTTTATGTTCCATTCCCAAGCTCTCAAATTTTGTGCTTTCTATTTTTTAATTCATTTTTATTGTTAGACTTATTGGAGTGACATCTGTTAGCAAGGATTACATAGGTTTCAGGCATACAATTCTACAGTTCATTGCCAACTTGATGTATAATCAGTTCACCACCTAATGTGACTTCTCTTTCCATCACCTTATATTTAGCTTCCCTTCCCTCCTCTCCCACCCCCTTCCCTTTCTCCCCTCCCTATGCTTTCTTGTGTGTGCAGTGTCGCCTCTGTAGTTAATGTGAACTACTGGAGCACATAGAACAAGTTTCTTCATTAGACTGAGGTCGGGTATGTTGCACTATACCAGATGATACATGTCTACTTCTGAGAAAAGAAATGGCAATCTGACATGTATTTTGGCTCAAGTTTTTTCTCACATTCAAAAATGACCCTTCTTATGCTACCTTTTACATGTGGAAGGTGATTCATTTGATAGCCAAGTTAATATTTATTTTGAAAAATATAAAATTAAAAATGCTTTTTTTCTCTTTTTTTTTGTTTTAACTTATTTTTTTAAATTCATTTTTATTGTTAGACTTATTGGGGTGACATGTGTTAGCAAGGATTACACAGGTTTCAGACATACAATTCTACTGTGCATTGTCAACTTGATGTATAATAAGTTCACCACCTAATGTGACTTCTCTTTCCATCACCTTATATTTAGCTTCCCCCCCTCCTCTCTCACCCGCTCCCCTTTCTCCCCTCCCTAACCCACTCGTCCCCAAATAAACATTAAACTATTGATTGTGTCCATGGGTTATTTGTTTGTTCATTTCTTTTTTTCTGTGCTTTCAGTTTTATATTCCGCATATGAGTGAAATCATGCAGTTCTTTGTTTTTTCTGTCTGGCTTATTTCACTTAGCATGATGATCTCCAGGTCCATCCATTTTGTTGCAAATGGCAATATTTCATCTTTTCTTACAGCTGAGTAATATTCCATTGTGTAAATGTACCACAGCTTCTTTATCCAGTCATCTGTCGCAG
>PVJL010020778.1:0-11508 GCA_004026885.1 Lyroderma lyra
CTTTTCTTACAGCTGAGTAATATTCCATTGTGTATATGTACCACAGCTTCTTTATCCAGTCATCTGTCGCAGGGACCTTTGGTTGTTTCCATGTTTTGGCCACTGTGAACAGTGCTGCAATGAACATTGGGGTACATAAGTCTTTGCGGACAAAGGTTTTCAAGTTCTTTGGGTAGATCCCCAGAAGGAGGATTGCTGGAGGGGATTTCTTTTTAAAGATATTTTGGCTGAAATACAATTTTCTTTTGTAAATCTTGTCTGACTTCATTATTTTGGGCAGTCTTAACTGACTTCTGTCCTGGAGATTGAAAATATTATGTGAGTTGGAGGTGGATGAGAGACAGTGGGGTAAGAGAGAAAACTTTTGCTGCTGGGAGAGCAAGTTTCATATCTCAGAGTTTCTCAGGAGTGTTCACCAGAGTAACCTCGGTCATTAGTATTAATATTCAAAGACCCTTGTGCTTATTTCTATCTCTTTTGGTGCAAGCCCAGACAGCATCTATTTTTCAAAAACATAAGCACATAAACACTTACCCAAGTTCATGAGAGATTTTGTTTTCATAAAAATCAGTCAATATTAGTTATTTTTCTGAGAAGAAAAGGAAAATAAATGTGCATACTTTCTGTTCAAGAGGAGAAGTAAAAGTAACTCTAAGATTAGAGTAGGTGACCTTCATTTTTATTTGCCTGGTTAAAGTTCATGGAAGAATAAATACCTTATTATTATCATGGAGCTGAAAGGCTAAAGAGGTTAAATTTTACAAAAACCCCCTTAGAATTTTGAAGTGCAGTTTGAAGGAGGTGTACATGTTTTTTTTTTTAAATGGGGAATCATTCCTGGACCTCCTGGAGCACTTGGTCTGAAGGAATGTAAAAGCTGTCAATCAGACCTCAGAACAAGGTTTGGAAGGCTGTGGACCATGTCAGGAGAGGCTGTGGGTGTCTGCTGTGTAGATTGGTTTTGCAGAGAAAGAAAGCATTAACCAACCAAGAACAAAGGTAAGAACGGGCAGAGAATGGCCTGACTCAACAAGTACAAATAGCTTGCACTGATTAGCATGCTGGAAATTGAATGCCACTGAAGTGTCAGATCTCAGGAGGCCACAGAGAGCCAGGATTGAATCAGCCTTCATACTGAAGCTGCAGGAGGTGTCAGTGGGCTAAAGCTTCCAAGTCAATGCATCACCAACCAGTGACTTAAACAGCAGTGACTTATTGTTACAATCTGGAGATTAGACGTCCTAGGTGAAAGTGGGTGGGTTTGTTTTGAGGTAGGTTTGTTTCTCGGACAAGAGAAAGCCTGAGGCATGTGAAAGCCTGGAGCATCTGCTTCCTCATTTAAGGTAAAGAACAATTCATTGCATTATTCTAAAGATAAATGAGAAATTTCAGGTAAATTAAGGGTATGTTTGGCAATATGTGAAGTCATTATTGAGTTCCATCCGTGACGAGATTTTCAAGAATGTTCACTCACCTCCTGCAACTTTAGTACCTGGAAGGGCCCAGTATTTTTATTCCAGGACCCCTGACACTTTGCCCTTCTGTTCCACAGGTCATGATTCTCCTGAGAGATCCTGTGGACTCTGGTTAACACAGAAATGAAGCAAAATTCTGCATATGGAAAAATAAAGTCACTTATACATTTCCATGGAGAATTGCCTGGGCCATTTCTCAATGTATATTTTATTTATACTCAATTACTCTTTATTATTGGCTGAGAAAACTCACTCAGAACATATATATATACTTGAAGCATTTCTTACTCAGCTCACTAGGCAGACCCAGAGGGACAGGCTTTACTCCTTAAAATTCATTATCACAACTTTCATAAAAGTCCAAGCGTATTAAAAGGATTCCATTTTGGAAACTTCTGACAGTTGGACTCAATGGTTACATATATCCAGAAGCTTAGGAAGTAAACATCATAAATATGAGTCATTCATACTGTATCAGAAACTCCTACTGTTCTCTGACACAAAACAGGAACTTATTAAGTGCTTGTCAAATTAAACACTTAAACTTATGCCAGGGTGTCTGTCTGTGCATTTGTGTGTGAGAGTTTTAGAGTCATTTGGAGTCATTAGGTTAAAGTAAAAACAAATGCCATTAAATTGGAACTAGAAGTTAAAGACAGCCTAGGAGCAAATGTCTCAATATAGGTGTAGAAACATAACTATCATGAACTGTGGCCCTGCTTTGAGCCAGACACTTTTCTTACTGCAGCACATAAGTGAATAGACTCACAGACATGCAAGGACTGTCATGTTCATATTCTCCAAGGAAATGAACTGGGAGAGGCCCTCGAAATAAAAGGTACTAACAATGGGTTGCTATCAGAAGTGGGGAACCCAGGGCTGCCTCACTGTAACAGTATGATTTTATATCAAGTTTCCTGTTCTGACCCACCTCCATCAACAGGCAGAACCATCTCTCAGCTGTGTTCAGTGTCTTACTCTCTTTCCCAGATGTTGAAGTGTGTCTGTCTAAGAATATCACACTTGGAGAGAGAAGAACCCACTCCCAAATATTTTCCAAGCAGACAGAAGATCTAGGTTCATGGCCCCAGGCAGTCCCCAGGGGGATGGAGTTTATGGAAGATCCACAGATCACTACGATGCTGTCACTATCACGGACCAACCATGGCTCTCTGCCATGGCCACATGATTACAGACGGCTTTTTGTGTCTGGATCAGCATCTGGCTGAAAATGGTGCCCATTGCATGATAAAAACCTTGCCTTTTTCATCTCACTAAGCCACAATATTCACTGCTTTTTACAGCCAGAAGTTATGGGAATTTCACTCCTCAGTACTGGAAACGAGCTGGAAATCTAAGTTGTGGTTGGGACAACTTGTTTCTTAGGCGAGACCTCCACAGTCAAAACATCCCTTCCAAGTCTCAGCAACCACAATAAGGGTCTTTCAGAATTTTGTTTTGTTTTCTTTTCTTTAGTCTCCATCATAATTATAACTATTTTCTTGTTACTAATTTTAAAACTTTCCCTATTGATACCCTGATGAGATACAATAAGTTTCATCTATGCTTAGATGCTTCAAGTCTAAGTACCACACCACACACATACCAGCTGAGCAAAATGACAAAGACACAGGTCCAGGCTGGCCACTGCTATTTCAGCTGCAGGTCTCACAGAGCACATGGCATTTTGTTCTGGAGATCTCTTGTCTAGTCTCAAATAGGTCTAAAATCAAAGACTGTAAGTACAAATTATTTAGACTCTAGCTCATTTTTATTTTATTAAGAGTTTTAAATCACAAATACATTTTCAATTTTATCAAACATCTTTTCCCTGCTTCTGGCAAAGATGATACAAAGGTTTTTTTCTTCATTCCATTCAAATGGAGTATTGCTTTGGAAGGTTCTGTAAATTTGACTTGTCTTTGTATTCCTAGAATAAGTTTCATCTCTTCACAGTGCAATATTTTGAAAGGGCCTATGGGTTATATTTGCTAATATAAATTAGCTATAATAATTTTAAATGCATTTGGCTTATAGTTTTTCTGTGCCTCTTGGTTGGGTTTGCGTTTGATGTTTTGCCATGATTACAAAATACTTTAAATATTTTTCTTTCCATTCTGCCTTCTTCTTCTGATCAGAACCTTTTATTATTAGTTAAGTATCTCTTTCTCAAATTGTTGGAAATCTTTTGTTAAAATTACAGTGATAAATGCATTTTTGCAGAAAGGCAGTGGATTTATTGAATACCCCATTTGTTCCCTTTAGGGTTTTTAACAGGTTTATTGAGAATGTTTCCATTCTATGGGGTCAATTTGGGTGACACATGTTCTCTTCTATCTCTCCCTTTATTTGCACAAATTTCAGAAAACCTTGCCTTTACCTTTATTTTCTTTACTTTGCTCATGTTGTAATAACTTCTTTCTTATTATTATCTATTATTAATAGTTTATTGTTTTTATTGGTATATACTTAAAAAACAACTCTTTAGTTTAGTAATTGTGCTTGTTTCAAAATAAGTGATTTCTGCCTTTATCTTTACTAATTTTTTGTTATGTGTTCCTTTATTTATTTTCATTTTGTAGTTTCTTTAATTTAATAATTATTTTATGTATTTTCATTTATGTTTGCTGACTAATATAGGGATACATGGGATAGACAACCTTTTGAATGGTTTTACAAACTAAATCTGTGGATTCTGGTATCATGTTTTCATTGTTATGTTTGCATATTTGTCACTCTCAATATTGAGATTTTGATTTATTTTTTAAAATGTTGTTAAATGGAACTTTCTTAAATTTTTTTTATAAAAGTATTTTAGGATTGGTTTCACTTTCTAATTTTGTTTTGTTTTTAAATTTCTGAATTGTTCTAATGCTGTCTTTAGTATTTCTACTTATTTGATATCTAATGAGGCTTTACTTGTTGCATAATAAGAGGCCAATGTTTAAAGATTGTTACATGAACACTTAAGGATATTTGTGTAATTTCTGTTTCCATGGTGTGTAATTAGACATATATTAATTATATCCACCTTATTAAGTATATTATTTAAGTCATATATTGTGATGTGTATTGTCTAGTTTTATCTCTTATGTAATGAGTGCTGTGAATTAATATTCTGTCACTGACATGTTTCTTTTCATCCATGTCATTAGTTTTTGTTTCATAAATGTTGATTTGAAATTATTTTGGGCATAAAACTGAGGTTCGTTCTGGCTGAAATTTAAATACTGGCTTTGCGGTATCACATATGAAGAGATTGGTTTTCATTGAGTAATTCAGTGAGACGGATTGTTCTTGTCTGGAAAATACATTGTGAAATCATGACAAAGTTTAGGAAAAATTTCTATGAAGTAACAGTCCATGGAAATGACAATGAACTGCTGTGGCTTTAATTGTCACTGTCATTATTTTCATACTCAATTAGAAAATGTAATGGTTAGCTTCCATAATGAAGGTGTGATCAGCAGTGCCCTTTTCAAATGATTCTTATAACTCTTTGGAGGTCACTTAGGTAAATAAATCAAGCATAAACACTAGTGTTTATGTCACTCATGCCAATTTGATGCTGTTATTCCTCATACTACTTCTAATTTGTAAGCTGTCATTATTTTTTACTACTTCTGCTGCTGTTATTGTTTATACATCAATAATTCTACTTTTCTGCTACTTCTCTTCTAATATGTCCTGTAATACAACTGTTTCTCCTGGTAATCTTACTGTATTGTACCATTACTGAAATTATGGTTTGTGAATTACAACCATTTATGAACATTTGAGAATAAAAAAATGAGAACAGAAGAAGATAGGTGAAGACACAATTCTAAATTTTTCACATATTGAAATTACTTGCGTGTTATCTGTGAGCATGGTACTTCTTTGGACAGATAGGGCTATCAGTGCTTTCAGAGTTTATTCACAGAGTTGTTATGAGTTTCTAGAGAGGTAATGTTTGTAAAAGCCCTGCAGAGACTTTAAGTCACTAGAGGCACTTGAAGATTATATGATCCTCGTGTCTTTCTTTATTTGCCCTGCAAAGACCTGGCAGTGTGAAAGAGAAGGGAAGATGTATGCAAGAATGGAGAAGAAGAGGAGGGGACAAATATTCACATCAAATTGTAGAACCAAGTGCCTCAGTTTTCACCTCTAGTCCTTGTCCAAATGCATTCATGCAGAGAAAGAATCATGCCAGGCTTCAGATTCTGTAGCTGCCTTAATTCTGCACATTCTGGAGAGAGAAATTAGGTGTATAGAGGCCAAAGTGTAAGCAACACTTTGCCTTTTAGAATAATGAATCTCAAATTTTCAAGATAAAATAGTCCCCATAGATACAATAACAACTTCTGCACAGCAACAGCAACATCAGCTAAGAAAAAAGGGAGCCAACTGAATGGAAAAATATATTTGCAAACAATGCCTTTGATAAGAGCTTAATATCTGTAATATATAAATTACTCATGCAAATATAAAACAAATTATCAAGCAAAGCAATCCAATGTAAAAAAAATGGGCAGAGGATCTGAACAGACAGTTTCCCCATGAAAATATATAAATAGAAATCAGATAAGTAAATAAATGAACACCTTCACTAGCTTCTAGAAAGATGTAAATCAAAACCACAATGAGACATCACTTTATACCTATTAGAATGGGTATTATCAATATGACAAGAAATAACAAGTGTTGGAGAGGCTGTGGAGAAAGACTCTCATACACTGATAAAAATAATGCATATTGGTATAACTGTTATGGTAGTATGATGCTTCATCAAAAATTAAGAATAGAGTCACTATATGACCCAGGAATCTCCCTTCTGGGTATTTACCTCCCAAATTTGAAAACCTTAGTCCACAAAGATATATGTATCTTAATGTTCAGCACTGATTATGGTGGCCAAATTATAAAGACAACCATAATGTCTTTTGATAGATGACTGGGGAAAATATGGTACATAGATACAATAAAATAGTGCTCAGCTATAAGAAAATATGACATACTTCCATTTATGACAACATGAATGGACCTTGAGATCATCATGCTAATAAAGGTAAGTCAGGTAGAAAAATAACAAGAATCATATGACTTTACTCATATGGGGAATGAAAAACTGAAAGCGACAAACAAACAGAAACTCATAGATACAGTGGCTTAGTGCTAAACTGAGGGAAAGGAGGGAAGATGTGGAGCAGGGGGGTGAGAGCATCAAATATATGGTGATGGAAGAACTGACTCTAAGTTGTGAAGAGATTATGAAACCCATAGATGATGTATTATAGATTTATACACCTGGAACTTATGTAAGTTTTACTAATCAATGTCACCACAGTAAATTTTAAAATAAAAATTATTTAGTCAACCAAAAATAAGGTAGAAAATAAAATTTTAAAAAAGGTAAGAGCAATGAATATGAAATAAAATAAAAATGTATGAATAATCTTGCACAATAAATGTTATAACAATATTCATTTACATATGTAATATTGAAATAAAGACAATTATATCATGTGTATATACCAAGAAATATTGAAAGTAACATGCTAATATATTTTTTAAGGAAAAGAGACAAAAAAGTAAATATTAAAAGTGTTAATATGGACAGAGATTACTCTTACTGTAATGATACTTGTTAATTTCAACAGAAAACACTGACAATCTTCAATCTGCATGTTTCTAAGAAAAATGAGTTAAAATGTGTATGAAAAAAAACTGACAGAACCAATAGAAAAAAATAAAAAATCAACCATGATAGAAAAATGTTTAAATGTATATATTTTTGTTATTGGTAAGTCAAGCAGACACAAATTAATAAGGATATAAATTTTGCTATGTACAATGTACACTCATGCTTTTGGCCCAAATTTTCAAAATTTTTTATTTTAATTTCAATTTTAAGTCATTTATATTTATGTACTGATATGTATTGTAAAAAATTAACATTTTTTCATTATTCTGGTACAAGATACTTTATGCAGCAAATCATTAAAAAACAGAAGAACAGATACAAATTACAAAACACAAGAACAAATACAAGGGAGAAAAAAGTTCATGTGCCACTAAACATTTTATGATATTTATGTATCTTAGAAAGTCAAGAACTTTTCTTCACTGTCAATATCAGTAGTATCATCTTATTCAATTTCTACATTACTGGTGACTTTTGAAGTGTTACTTTCCTCATGTCAATAAAATTCATTATTCTCAGTTCCATCCATTGCATTTCTTATGTGACATGTTTTAATAATTTTACAACCACTTTCTCCTTGACCCCATTTTCTGATCTTAGGATTCAATCACAAACCTGGGAAATGGATGGTTTTTGACACTGGCTATAGGTGTTAAATCATTACCTGCTGGCTATGTCCATCATGTCCACTCCTTTTTCTGCACGACCTCAATGGGCTTGTTTACTGATATATCAAAAGTTTGCAGTTGGATGGTCATCTCAACAGCTTTCACAGCTAGTTGGATTTTCAAGTCTACTGTGATTGCTTTAACATTTTGTGTAATGTGGGCTTTGGAGCAATCAAAAATGAGCAAAACTCTTTTTCTAAGTAATCCTCCAGGCTTCATGGCCAGACTTTGTTAAACCTAGTTTCATGCCTTCTCCATTCATTCATTTCATGCACAGGGACAATAACTCAAATAAAAATCTTTTCTTTTGGAAAACATTTCTCTTTTACAGATCATCATAGGTGGTAGCTTTGTCCCATCTCCTGAACAGGCTGGAACAGTAGTGAAATTTGTTTTCTCATGTCCACTAGATTTAACAGCCACAATCATTACTCCTTTGAAGTCCACAGTTTTTTTTTAAATTCATTTTTATTTTTAGACTTATTGGGGTGACATCTGTTAGCAAGAATTACATAGGTTTCAGGCATACAATTCTACAGTTTTGTCAGATGGCACATCAAATGTGAATGAGCCCTATCCATATTGTCACTTTGAGAGAGCTCAAAGTTGTAAATCGTTCAAAGATTGATAACAAAAGAATAAAATTCCAAAGCTTTGTTCTCATAGGCTGCTGGAAGTTTTGGGGCAAGTTTTTTTCATGTCCTCATGCTCAAAACTTCTCTTTTCATAAAATTAAAGCAACATTTAAGTGTCCTTGGGAAATCATCCATACTTTTCCTTGTGCATTTATTTTAAAACCTTCTTTTATCATCTTGGTCAAAACAGAGATCCCACTTTGATGCTGCTCCAGAATCCAGATCTTTACCTTCTATTCCACCTCTGGTCACTTTAGAGTTTTCCCTCAAACCGTTTTTGTTTTTTGTCTTTGCATCTCAAGAAGCTTTCCTTCTTGTTGCCTCCACTATCTGATACACTCTCTTTGGGAGGAGGTCCAAAGTGTCTCTCAGCAGCCCTGTTTCCATGCTCTTCAGGATATTTAGTAACTGTTAGCTTGAAGCTTGAAGTGTATATTAACCATTTTAACATTTTCTGATAAATTTTCCAATTAATTTTGTAAAGGTATCATCTAGATTGCTAGCTCTTGCCTAAAGTGTATGAAGAGAAATGTTTTACTTTTCACCTAGTAGTAATAAACTCAACATCACCTGTTTCATGAAGTCAGAATCACTTATTCTGTGGAAAACTTTGCTCTTCGTTTCATTCTGTTTAATTGTTGGCTGAAATTGCTTTCATTGCAGGTTTGTGGTAACTTAAAAAAGTCTGATTATGATATTCCAAAGTATTGGTAAATGGATATCAGTATTGATTTCTAGAGTTACACTTTGTACTCAGATAAATAAAATAATTTAAAAACTTTTATATAGGTATAAAATTAGTTATTACCAATGTATAATGCACATACTTATTTTTCCCTCACAAATTTAGGCAAATAAGTTCTCATTATATCCTGAAAATAAGGTATATAATTATTTTGAAATTTTTATGGCTGTGTGTTAAGTGTTATATAAAATTTCTTATACCTATGTTAAAATTAATGCTAAATTTTTTATAATACAAAATTAAGTATTAATTATAAACAAATAAATGTTAAATTTAAAAATTACAACATAAGATTATATTTCCCTGAAATTTTTGGCCAGAAATATAGGTGCCCATTATACAGGGGAACGCATTATATATTGAAAAATACAGTAGTTTGATTATACTGATGCAAAATAACAATTTTTAATGTCAAACACGTGCTCATTAGATAGGAAAAAAATATTCAATACAGTACACATACCAAATAAAGAAATCAGAGAAAAAATAAACATGTAAATTTGAAAATGAAAGGTCGATACAGATAACCTAATGAAGACAAGAAATAATATGTGGGGTCTTCCCTGGTTCTGTAATGGCTAGACTTTAGCACTCTTACCACTGCAGCCTGGGTTCAGTCCCTGATCAGGGAACCAACCAAACCAAAAAAATAATAATATTATGAGTTACACATTTAGATAATTTTCAACCTTTCCCACAAATGTATCCAATTCAAGGAATCCTCAGAGAAACCACAGTTCATCTTGACCCTACTTTGTTCCCCAGTTTACTTTCTATATAGGAGAAATCCAAAGATGGTTTAAAATAATTTACATTTTAGTTAATTGACAGACACGTATGAATGTATTTCTCTTCATTTTTCCATTCAAGAGTCAGAAATAAAAGCTTTTAAAGAAGTGTACATGTATCTCCAATTTTTATCTGTTCTAAATTGACTTGGATATGATCTGAAGATGAAGTGATGATCCACTAAAGAATAGAAATTCGTAGAAACACAGAGCATACGCATCACAGAAGAATAACCTACTCTAAAATTACATCAAAATTATAGCACAGTTTTTCACAATACACAATGCCTTCAGTTTTTCTAGTTAAAACACCTCAATAGACTCTCCTAAAGCTAATAAAAATAAGTAATCATAGCTTAAAATTGAACATCTTTTTTTAGTGATCTCTTATTTTAAGAAGCATGGAATAACTTTTATATGAAGACCAACAAAATTAAAACCTTATATTTAATTTCTAGAATCAGAAACAATTAGTCATGTAATGTCTTCTGTTGTGATTTTTTGACACTTCTGGCTACTGGCAGAGTGTGAAAAAAATTCATAGGGCATCAATAAATCCAAGTTGGAAAATTTTACTTAAAGAGAGAAGTATGGGCAAGGAAATTGCATGTGGCTGTGTCTAAGGCAGACAGTCGCCCCAAACTTTGGGTTAGGTCTTTTTATACAGAAAAAGTACAGGCATATACTTCAATATCAAAATATGGTGGTCACCTGTTGAAAAATTGCAGGTGATATGAGGGCCACAGTAAATCTTGAGATGAGCTAGTTTTCCAAGGTCGGGCCCACAGTTTTTTTTTAAATTCATTTTTACTGTTAGACTTATTGGGGTGACATCTGTTAGCAAGGATTACACAGGTTTCAGGCATACAATTCTACAGTGCATTGTCAACTTGATGTATAATAAGTTTACTTCTTAATGTGACTTTTCTTTCCATCACCTTATATTTAGCTTCCCCCCTCCTCTCCCACCCCCTCTACTTTCTCCCCTCCCTAACCCACTCGTCCCCAAATAAACATTAAACTTTTGATTGTATCCATGGGTTATTTGTTTGTTCATTTATTTTTTTTCTTTACTTTCAGTTTTATAATCCGCATATGAGTGAAATCATGCAGTTCTTTGTTTTTTCTGTCTGGCTTATTTCACTTAGCATGATGATCTCCAGGTCCATCCATTTTGTCGCAAAAGGCAATATTTCATCTTTTCTTACAGCTGAGTAATATTCCATTTTGTATATGTACCACAGCTTCTTTATCCAGTCATCTGTTGCAGGGCACTTTGGTTGTTTCCATGTTTTGACCACTGTGAACAGCGCTGCAATGAACATTGGGGTACATAAGTCTTTGTGGACAAAGGTTTTCAAGTTCTTTGGGTATATCCCCAGAAGGGGGATTGCTGGGTCAAATGGTAGCTCCATTCCCAATATTCTGAAGAACCTCCACACTGCGTTCTACAGTGGTTGTACCAGTTTGCACTCCCACCAGCAGTGTACCAGAATTCCTTTTTCTCCACATCC